>JABUQX010123735.1:22500-25500 GCA_015478945.1 Trachelipus rathkii | reverse complement strand
CCTATATATATATATATATATATATATATATATATATATATATATATATATATATATATATATATATATATATATATATATATATATATATATATATATATATATATATATATATATAAACACGAAGTTGCCAATGTTTGATAAAGTATTACCTTGATAAACTAATTAAAAAGTAGGCCTATTGCTAACTAAAAACTGATCATTAGAGGTTGTAACCACGGTAATATTAGAGTAACCTTTAAAACTGTCGACGTTTTATGGGGATGGGAGCTGCCCATCAGATTGTTTTCCCCTTCCAATGAACAGAATGTAAGATACAGTCGAACAGACCGTGTCAAATAAGCAGAAGGAAGGACGTAAAGTGTGTGTGTGTGTGTGTGTGTGTGTGTGTGTGAGATAGGTAGAGAGAGAGAGAGGAGAGAGAGAGAGAGAGAGAGAGAGAGAGAGAGAGAGAGAGAGAGAGAGAGAGAGAGTCAAGCAGACGGTCAGTCAGGCAAGCGGACAGTGAGAAAGAAAAAAATAAAGAGAGAGAGAGAAAGTCACGCAGACGGTCAGTCAAGCAAGCGGACAGTGAGAAAAGAGAGAGAGAGAGAGAGAGAGAGAGAGAGAGAGAGAGAGAGAGAGAGAGAGAGAGAGAGAGAGGTGAGAGAGCCCACAGACGGTTAATAAAGGGACAGTGGAAGGAAATGAGAGAGAGAGGGAGGGAGAGAGAGAGAGAGAGAGAGAGAGAGAGAGAGAGAGAGAGAGAGAGAGAGAGAGAGAGAGAGAGAGAGAGAGAGTATTGAAGCATTGTTGGCGAAGACCTTAATTAATTTTGTTCTTCAGTGACCGATTTGACAAAACTTATACAACAAACTTTCTTTTAAACTTTCCCCTCAGTCTCTTTTTCCCTTCTTTCTTTCTTTTCATCCCCCAATTTCTTTTCTTTACACTTACCCCTCTTTCTTTCCCCCCTCCATTTTCAAATTCTATCGTTTCTTTATCTTTCTCATGGACCTTTTTTTTATTTTCTTCATCTTAATTTTAATTTTCTATTAAATTTAATATTGCAATGCTCAATTCAAACACTAGTCAGTTGACACTCTTTGGATGGCTAATCGATATTTTTGGGATGCCAAATCGATATTCTTTGGATGCTCAATTGACACTCTTGAGATGTTCAATCGACACTGTTAAGAATGCAAAGTACACTCTTGGGATAAACAATAGACACTTTTGAGATGGTCAAGCGATATTCTTCTGATACTCGACCGACAGTCTTCGGATGCTCTATCAACACTCTTGGGATGCTAAAGAGACACTTTTGTGATGCGGTATCGATACATTTTGGAGACTCAAATTTTGTGATGCTCAAACGACGCTCTTGGGATTCTCGTTTTCCAGAAGAGAGAAAATAATTTACAATAATAGGAGACATTTGCATTAAATATCAAATTCAACCCACGAATCACACATGTTCAAAATAATGGTTGTAAATTTCTCACCCCCAAACCCAAATTTGATCATTATTTGAGCGCCTAATGACGTTGACTGTCAATAATTTGATTGTAAAGGTAAATTGGTCGATTAATACAAGAAGAATATATTATATATAAGAGCATATATATATATATATATATATATATATATATATATATATATATATATATATATATATATATATATATATATATATATATATATATATATATATATATATATATAATCATCAATAACCAATAGATTTCAAATTTTTTTCATATAACCACTCAGAAAATGAAAATGCAAACATAAAAAATGCTCCAAAATTGAGAAAAGATTCCTAGTAGTCATTCTGTGCAAAATTTTGTCACTACCCTTATTTCCCCTTTCAGAATTTCTATAAAAATATTAAATATCCTGCCAGGAATTTATAAAGAAAAAAAAAATTGTTTTTTTTTTTTTTAAGGAGATATGAGATTTATTGGCACAGGGAATGTTAAAGGGATATATATATATATATATATATATATATTATTATATTTTTTTTTTGTTATATATATATATATATATATATATATATATATATATATATATATATATATATATATATATATATATATATATATATATATATATATATATATATATGTATATATATATATATATATATATATATATATATATATATATATATATATATATATATATATATATATTTTTTTTAGATATATATATATATATATATATATATATATATATATATATATATATATATATATATATATATATATATATATATATTAGGAAAAAAATTTTTTACGATTAATAAATTTAGATTCACTTTCGATTATCTGGACAAAGAAAGGATATTTATTGGAGGAATGTGTGAAACAAAAGAAATCAAAGAAAATTTTTTAAAATGATTAACAACAAGAAGTAAATAATAAGAAGAAAAGAAAAACAAAGTAAAATCATCGAGAAATATTCGTAGGAGAGAAAAGCGAATGCCAAAGGTTGCAAATTTGTATTGTTGAAATGCCAGATGTCGCTGTGGTTTTTATTATTTATTTAGTTTGATGGGATATTGGGAATGGAGGAGCCCCTCTGATTCTGTCTAGGGGGAGAGAATGTGACATTTTTTTTTAAAAGGATCCTGCGTTGCTAGCAAATATGTATAGGATTTTGTTGAGCAAAATATTCTGCACTGTAAAATATATAAATCATATACAAGGATTGCGTTTTTTTTATACTACCGACAGATTTTTAGTGTGTTTAATATGTTTTTAGTTGATTTAAACTTACATTTGGGTAGGTAAGTTAAATTCAGGAAAATATGTTTTTTTTTTCCTATTCCTTAAGCCAGTAGCACTTAAGGGAAAAGTTAAGGATGTGAATTTTAAAAGGAATCAGGGAAAGTGAAAACATTAAGAATCCAAAAGTATGGTTCTCAAAGCATGGGTAAGCCATGCTTTGACATTATTGTTATTATTATTATTGTTGTTGTTATTATTATTATTATTATTATTATTATTATTATTA
>JABUQX010123735.1:0-7500 GCA_015478945.1 Trachelipus rathkii | reverse complement strand
TCAACGGAAAGAAGATATTTTCTCCTGTTTTCTCCTTTGGCGATTTTAAATTGCTAAAAGGCCTGAAGAATGATGACTCAATAGTGATTTGTCGCCCTGATAAAGGAAAGGGAGTAGTTATTTTAGATAGAGTAACTTATGTCCAGAAACTTCTCTTAATATTGGATGACGCAACTAAATTTCAGCTTTTACCAGGTAACATTCTTACACATATTTTAAGAATTGAAGATAAAATTAACAACTATCTTAGAAGTTTAAAGAAAATAGGTTTATCTGATTTTTATGAATCTGTATTTACTTCAGGTGCAGTGCCAGGCCTTCTATATGGATTGCCCAAAATCCATAAACAAGGCCTTCCTCTTAGACCGATTCTTTCAGCCATTAATTCTCCCACTTATAAAGTATCCAAATTTCTCCTGCCAATTATACAGCCATTAACATGTAATGAATTTACTCTTAAAGATTCTTTTCAGTTTTCTGATCTTGTTTCTTCATTGTCCATTGAGGAGGGCTTTATGGTCAGCTTTGATGTAGAATCATTGTTCACAAACATACCTGTTAATGAGACTCGCAATATCATAACCAATGGACTTTTTCCGTCAACTGAACATAGGGTTAGTAATCTCAATAGGAATCAATTTTCGAAATTCTTGGAACTTGCCACCGATGATACACTTTTCCTCTTTGATGGCCAGCTTTACAAGCAGATAGATGGTATGGCAATGGGCTCACCACTTGGTCCCACTTTTGCCAATGCATTTTTGTGCTACCATGAGAGATCTTGGTTGGAAAACTGCCCCTCAGATTTTAAGCCATTACTCTATAGAAGGTATGTTGATGATTGTTTTTTGATTTTTAGAGAACAAAGTCATGCCTTACAATTTTTAGACTACCTTAACATTCAACATCAGAATATTAGGTTTAGTATGGAGGAGGAGAATGAGAACTCATTGCCCTTTTTAGATGTCAGAGTGCACCGTACAGTAGATGGCTTTTCTACTTCCATCTATAGAAAGCCTACCACAACTATGCTTGGTACCAATTTTTTCAGCTTCCTTCCTCTGAGTGCCAAGTTGTCTGGACTGTCATGCCGAATTTTTAGAGCTTACAAACTTTCAACATCTTGGGTAAATTTTCATAAAGAAGTTCAATTTTTAACTCAGTTTGCTAAATTCAATTTATTTCCAGAGCAACTATTTTATAGACTTGTTAACAAATTCTTGGAAGACCTTTTTCGCCCTAAACAGCCAGATGTGGATTCATCATTGCAAGTAATTTATCTAAAAGTTCCTTACTTCGGTCCCAACACTCCGAAGCTCGTTAAAAACATTCAAATATCAATTTCTAAAGTTTTTCCATCTTATAAAATTATTTTTATACTTGTCAATGATTTTAAAATGAATAGTTTTTTTCAGAATGAAAGATATTTTACCGGCTCATTTGAGGTCCTCAGTTATTTATTCCTATTCTTGTGCGGACTGCCAAGCCCGTTATGTAGGCCAGACTGGCTTACAACTGCAGCTGAGGATTACAGCTGCAGCTGAGGATTTCAAAACATCTGGGTCTTTCATATAGAACAAATAGACCATTAACTTCACCCGAAAACTCTGCCATCAGGACCCACTCTTCAGACAGCCATCATGACATCTCAAAGGATAGCTTCAGGGTGTTGTCTTCGGGCGTCAGGTTTAACCTTAGAACGGACGGATTTATCGAAGTCATGTTTGTTTATACATTATTACGCGCAGAAGCCGCAACTTAAACTACAGATGGTGTCTCCTCAATTAACATTATTTTTGTTATGAATTTTGATTTTAAGAGTCTTATTCTATTATTGTATACTTTAGTAATCTGTTATTAACACTCTGTAATTATTTTTATTTAACTCTATTGTGCCCAAATGTATATTTATACTTATAGTTTGTTTTAAATGTACCAACCAACCAATTTTCTAGTATATAAGGCAGTTGTTTTGCTTATTTTTTGTCATTCTCCCCAAGACTGTTTCAACTAAACAGGTAATTATTAAGTATGGTTATAGTTTTAAGTATAATTTTATTTTTAATTGTTTTTATATTTTCACTATGTTTTGTTCCTTTGACATTACTGGTGGATATATTATTGTATTTTTATTATTATTATTAATTTTATTAATATTCTCATATTGTACTCTATATATTATTATTATTATTATTATGTCATATGTATTATTATGTCGGAATATCATTATTATGTAATTAATTATTGTTTGTTGTTATTGTAAATTAACATTTAATTTCTCTGGTTTATTTTATTATACATGTGCAATTTGATTATTATGTGATCTCTATTATTATGTGATCATTGATATGTGATGAAGTGATGAAGAATGTTACTGTAACTTTAAGTTAAGCACTAGTGTGACTGATGGGTTATTTTGCGAAGTTAAAGTCGGAACGTCACTATTAAGAATTGGTAGTATCCAAAAGCTTCTGTTGGAACATTTTGAACACCTCGTGCCATTTAGTGACGGAAGTCATTATATATATGATAGATACAGGTATTATATATATTATATGTACTATTAATAGATATATATATAAGGTCATTATGAGCAGGTCATGGCTTAGTCAGTAGCAGTACATTTATGAATAAACAGAAGCTAATAGGACTATGATATAGATATAGTAGTAAGGTACTAAGGCTATTATATATTATAAGTATTTTATATTATGATAATAAGTTCATATATATGTAAATTAAAGATAGTTTATTTATATAATATATTTAATATATATATAATTATATATATTATATATTTTTTTATATTATATATATAAAAAATATATATATATATATATATACTAATATTGGATTAAATATATAATATAGTATATAATATCTTATATATAAATATAAGTTATTATATATATATAAATAGTATATATATATATTTATATATATATATTATAATATAAAAAATATTATTATTTATATATATTTTTATATATATATATATATATAATTATATGTATATATTAAATATATATATATATTATATTTAAATATAAGTTATATTTATATATATATATATGTATAAATATATATATATATATAATATTATATATATAATATATAATATATTATATATATTATATGTTCTAAATTTAGTAATTTTTTATATTATGGGGATGACTAATGATTATTATTCCTGTAAATATAAAAAATATTTAGTATTTTTAAATATTAATTATTATTATATTATTTATTATATTATTTATTTATTATATTTATATATAAATTTGTATGATTATATAAACTTTATTAATATCGATAATATATTATAATTATGTACATTACTCCTTTTGTAATTTTAATTTTATTATTGTATTTTATAAAAGAATTTTAATTGATAATTAGAAATTATAATATAATAAATGTTATTTATTTTATTATAATATATTTTTTGTGTGAATATAAAGTTTTAAATAATTGTTGTAAAGTTTTTTATTAGTAATATTTATTTTTAAAAAGTTTTATTAAAAATTTATTTTTAAATGACGATTTTGTTCTAGTTATAAAAATTATTTTAAATTTAAAATTATTATAAATGATAATTAGAAAAATATTATAATTACGTTAATTTATATATTATTGATTTATTACTTTATTATATATATTGTATTAAATATAGTTTATTATATATGTTATTTATTTATTATATTATTATGATGATTATTATTATATTATTTATTAAATTATTATTATTATTATTATTATTAATTATTATGTATTTATATCATTATTATTATACATCAGTATTTTATTTTTATATATAATCAATATTTTTTATTACTAGAATGTTTATTTTAATAATTTTTATTAGAATTATATATGATTTTTAAATTTGTCCTCAGTATTATTATATTTATATTTATTATTATTATATTTATTATTACTTAAATTATATTATTATTATTTATTATTGATTATTATTATTTTAATTATTTATTATTATTATTATTATTATATTTATTATTTATTATTTACTATTATTGTGTGCTCTCAATTATGTGATTATATAATTTAGTGATATATATATATATTAGTGATTTATTTATTTAATAATTAATAATTAATTAATTATTATTTATTGTTTATTATTATATTTTTATTTTTTATTATTATTATTATTATTATTGTCCTTATATTAATTAAGAGTTATTTGGTATGTATTCCCATCAGTGTTATTGAAAGTTTCTTACTCATCTTATTTGATGATCACTCGCATTATTTTGCTTAAGTTGCTATTATTATTTTTTATTATTATTATTTATTTAATTATTTATTATATATATTAATTAAATTACTAATTATTAGAATTTTATTAGATTATTTTACTGAGCTAATTTTTTTTATTAGTTTATTAATTAAATTAGTTTATTATTTAAATTATATTATATGATATTATATTATATTATATTAGTGTGTGATAATATTAGTTATTTTATTATTATTATTATTATTATTTAATTTTTATTATTTTAATTTATTATTTATTTATAGTTCATTTTTTAAATTATTATTATTATTATTTATTATTATTTGTTATTATTATACGAATAGTAATTAATTAATAATAATATTATTTATATATTATTTATTATTATATATATTTTTATTTAATCTTATTATTATTATTAATATATTAGTTTATTATTATTATTATTATTGTGTGATTTATGCTCGTATGGTAACTATGGTCTGTTGTAATTTAGTTTAGTTATAGTAGTGATTCCAGTTTTCTCCAAAATCATCAGATCTGGAGAGTTGCAAATTTAAGACTTTTTTTTAACCAGCGCTTCTTGTATCGTCCAGTTTGGAATTATTGAACTATGACATGTTTGCAATCATACATTGTAAACGTCCCTTATTCGAATTATAATTTACATGCTACACTTTACTTTTACATCTGCATAATTTTTAAATGGATAAAAATTGGTGTAAATTTTGTAACCGGTATAAAAAATATCGAACAGTAATGTTATCCATTGACTTAGAAGGAAGTAATCTTTCAAAAAAATAGTAAATATGTTATATAATATTTTCACAATATATTATTAATTTTAATTCCACTTTTTTAATATTGTAAATGATATAGGAGGATATATGTACCAAGATTATATAAATATATAAGTATTTATTTGTTAATAAGTATCGTTCTAAGTAAAATACTTAATATATATATATATATATATATATATATATATTATATATATATATATATATATATTTTTTTTTTTTTTTTTTTTTTTTTACAGAAGATAAACACCACCGCTGCATCTGTAGCAGAGCTCTCCAATTCTATGGAGGGAAGGTAGTACTTCCATTATTTTACGTCCGTAAGCAGGAACAGGAGCCTATATAAGACCCATAGGAGAGAATTAGTCTTTCACATTGCTCTCAACACCGAACCAGGTTTGCGAACCTTGTGGACCTTCGCTTTATGTATTTGGGCGAAGTTGTGCCTCTCTAATCAACTGGAGACTAATTCCGGTTGTGGGGCTTTTAGTATAAATTATAATTATTAAAATTACAAAAAAAAAGGTTTATTTACATATATCGATATCATAATTAAAAAATACAATTTACGATAAATACACAATGGCTTATATACTATATAAAATTAATACATTTACAATATTAATAAGTTTTAATTAATACATTACGTCAACACACACATATTACATATATATAGTTATTATCATATATTAATTAATACACATATACATTACACTAGTATTATCATACATACATAACATTATATACATATAATGTTGATTTAATAACATTATAAAAGTATATTATATATACATATAACAGTTATTTATATATATAAAGTATTTATAATTATAATAATGTTTATACATTAATATATATATATATATATAAGGTACTATTATATACAATATATATATTTATATTATATTATATATTATAGTATATATAACGTATATTATTACATATAATAATATAATAGTTTATTTATATTTATTATTAGTAAATATATAAGTATTTTTAATTTATATATATTAATATAAGTATTATATATTATATAAAAACATTATCTTATGTAAATTTTTATACTGTAAAAAATTATGTTAAATATAGATATTCACTATAAATAATGAGCTAAATTAAAGCTCTCAAACTACTAATCACCAGTTAATTGATTAATTATCACCAATTAATTTAATAAACAAAACTAAACACGAGAAATATAAAAACAACATAATCACTTATTAATCTCCTCTACTTCTATATTTATTTTATTTTTATTTCTACTCTAGATTATAAGTGTAAAAGACTCATTTATGATAGGAGCAGCCCTATCTGTGTGACCATGAATGAAGCAAGATTCGGAAGAGGGCGGTCACTACAACACTCCGTAAATATTACATCCCAAATCCTTATATTATATAGAATTAAGTATTAGTTATTACTCATATTATATATTGGTAAAAAAATTTTCAGAAGGTTTATGGGATCTCCAATAATTTAATTCGTTCTTCAGCGAAATCTCATATGGATTAATTTTTATTTTTAAATTTTTAATTAGTTTAATTTTAATTTTTTATTAAAATATTATTTTTTCGGGAGAAAAGTGAATTTATTAATTAATAGTTTTATATAATATAAGTATATTTATATATTGTATAATAATGTATTTAATATATATAAATGTATTATATATATATATATATATATATATTAATATTAAATGATTATTATTATTATAATTATAAATTATTATTATTATTATATGTTTTATTTGCTATATTTATATATATATTAATATTAATATATTATTATATATTATTATATTATTATATTAATAAGTTATTATTATATGTAATAGTTTATTTGATTTTACATATATAAGTATATATCATTATGTGATGTATTAAATATGGTTTTATAATGTAAGATATATATATTAAGTTCATATAAATAGATAATGATATTGTACATATAAATAGTTTGAATTAATTTATTTAAAGTTTTTACTTATAAAGTTTATTTACTATAAATAATATTTATATTAAAGTGATTATATGGTAATAAGTGTAGTATTAATTATATATATATATATGATTTAATATATATTTAAAGTTTAATAAAAAGTTTATATATATAAGTATATTTATATTGAATATATATAAGTATTTATATATAAATCCTGGCGAAAATTATAAATACATAAAAATAGACAATAAATAAATAATATCTATAGAGAATCTTAAAATAAATTGATAAATATAATAATAAACAATATAGAATCATTGGTAATATAATAATAATAATAATAATAATAATATAATAATAATAATATATGAATAATTATATATATATTAATAATAATAACAATAATTAATAATAATAACAATATCAGTGTATTAATCAATTAGATTTAAAATAATATTTAATAATAATAAATTATAATTAAATTATAATAATAAT
>JABUQX010123734.1:0-20963 GCA_015478945.1 Trachelipus rathkii | reverse complement strand
CGTGCTTACTAACGTTCAATAATTCTGGGTGTTTTAACCGTTTCGCATTTATCGTAGCTTGCTTTCGCGTTTTTCGTGCGCCGCTGCATATATGCTATAACTATTTAACAACCATATATATATATATGCCTTAACGCCTTGCTACCACCTGTAACCTTAACCTTGCTTGTAACTCTGCTGCTGCCCGCTGCCTACTATGCTCTATGCCATATCCACTTATTCAACCGGGGGACAATACTATAGAAATTCGTATCATGATGGTTGGTGATAACTGCTATAATTGTTGCATAACGCTTCTGGTGCCTTCTTTCATGTTATTGTAAAGAATTTTTAATTTTGATTTTAGGCACCGGTGTATTACCGGAAACCCGGTAGTTCGCGGGCAGTCTGCCGTGCATTGGGGGGGCAACTTGTCACCCACCCTACGGTGTGATTAATTGAAAAAAAAGTGCCGATTTTCCTTTTATTCAACAAAATAAAATTTATATGGATCTCATAAATTTAAACTGAAATAAATTGCTAAAGCTTATGCATTTTATATACTTAGATTTGAAGCCAAAAATAGCACTTAACATATGCTACTGCTGTATATATATATATATACCTATACTATACTACTATATATATACTACTGCTAACTAACTGCTAACTATAACTCATAATAGCATACGCCTTACTAACTTATATAACCATATCTCAATTTCTTTATTTTTTATTTATTTCCATTCAATATTTTTCCAAGATTTTTCCAATATACTATTAAAGTTTGTCTTTTTTGTTTCATAAATTTAGGATCTGCCATGCATTTCACAATTTACCAACTATATTTGCTCCTGATTTAATAAAGTTTCTTAGTAACTAATAACAACCTTCAACCTTTGTAGCACCATAACAACTTGCTTTAGCAACTACATACTTATATAACCTTGCTGCTATACTTGCTGCTCTAACTGCTATATATAACATAACATATATATGTAGCAACTTCTGTAATTTTACATATACTACCTATATACATATATACCTGTATTTTTAGAATTTGGTATATGTTTTCTCTAGGAAATAAGTATATGTAGAACCTTTCCTTTTATACAATTCCTATGATTTATAAAAATTGAATGATCAATTTTGTTTTGCTTTACGTTTTAATTGATCTCAGGTATGGTGGAATTTCAAACAAATTTTTTTTACAATATATGAGTAAGTAATGGCAGAAAATATAAAACAAAGAATAATTGTTTTAGAGTTTGAGATTTTTAAAGAAAACATTTTCCTGCTAGGTTTACTATTTTGTACTATTCTATTTGCAAGATACAATTAATTTTGGCTAAAATAATTGAAATAGTTTAAAAAAAAAAATTGGGAATTTGTCTCTAAAAATGAGGTAAATTCCTCAAAATTTAAAACAATTTCAAGCTTAATATATGTATATATATATATATATATATATAGCATATATAATATAACACCTTAACTATATATATAGCACTTTCTATATATATATACTATTTATATATATATATATATATATAACCCTATGCCAAATTAGCATGTTAATTGGTAATGCCCACCGCGCCACCGCCCCCACGTGTGGAAGCTTGGCCAGAGCTGGGCTGAATAATCAACTCCATGGGTGGGTCCTGGCTCATACATATTTTAAATGTCAAAGAAATTTTGGTGGTGAAATGAATATTCAGTCAAAAATAAATAAAAATCTAAATAAGAAGATGTCCTAATATTATAAATAGTCCTAATATTACATAGCAAAATCAAAATCATATGTTGTGAAGAATATTCAGTTCTTGGAGATAAGAGAAAATATTTAGTTACAGCGAGAGGATTCAGGTAAGATATGGGTTAACTTTTAGAAGGTGTTATGGAGCATAAAGTAGGAAAATGACGACGGTGAATGGGGTCCAGTTGGGGACAATCAATAAAGATATGGTTGAACAGATTTGCGGAAAAACGGGTTATATCGATGGCAAGTATTGCAGATAATGGGAGGGTTCCGTGATGTACTTAGTGACTGTGGGTGATGATGGTGTGGCCAATACGGGGTGAGCAAATGTCACCCAGCCAGGCATCTCTTTCGTCGGTGAAAGAAGACACCTACCAATGTTGGCTTTATGTTTAAGTTTCGGCCTATTTGTGCTCGTCCAACTCTTGCCAATAAGACAATAGGAGCCGGAAGGCGATCGGAGAGCAGGGAAAGAGAAAATAATCAGTTGATGAGGCGACCTTATCGAATGGCATTTGGGAGGAATTTACCTAGAACAGTTCTAACAGAAAGAGCTCCACCGGGGGACGATCGAAAGGCTCCAGTGGAGCTACGGATCGCCTCGTTTTTGAAGAGAGGATCTAACAGGTGTAGTATAGTTTGGAGAGGCCTGACCATATACTACTCACCCATAGTCCAGCTTCGACGGATTAGGGCGGTGTGGAGACGTAACAGATATTTGCGGTCCCAGCACCTAGAGATTTTGAGCCAGACGTAAAAGGGGCTTGCGATCAGCACGCGATGACAAGTCGTTTTCCGGTTGTATATTGTGCGGAGCGTATGTTAGAAGTGGTCATCTAGAATGAATTATCCTAGAAATTTAACTTCTGAAGTTACACAAAAAGAGGATCATAGTTTGCTGGAGGGATGGTTGCAGGTTCTTCGGCTCCCTTTTTTTCTTAAATAGTATTTTCTGTGGGTTTGGTGGGTGAGAAATAGAAGCCATGGATATTACCCAATTGAGTGAGAAATATTCTCAATAGCTAATTGAAGTTGACTTTCTGAAAGCAGCCTAACCCTGGCAATATATAGCGCGGAGTCATCTAACATAGAGAAAAATTGACCGTTGCTGGGATAGAACTAGAAGTAACGATGTCATTGAATTTGAGAGCAAATAATAATACACTTAGAACACTGCACAGCGGAACTCCTTCATCCAAGGTGAAGTGGCGTGATAGAGCAGAAGAGCACCGAACCTGGATAGATCTGTCTGACAGAAGGTATTTAATAAAGAGAGGGAGCTGTCCTCGGAAACCGAATGGAGCTTAAGGAGAATCCCTAGTTCTCCCACATTGTGTCAAGCAAAGACATCAAGAACCATCTCGGATATCATGATGCAGATTTAAAAAGGGATCCGCTGTCGAAATATTTACCTTATAAGAAGGGTGTATACCAAATTTCAGCCTTCTACGTCAATATCCAATGTTTGGGGGCCAGCACCCCCCTACGGGGGGCGCATGGCCACGTAACCTCGTCTGCGACGAGGTTACGTCACCCATAAACGGGGTGTCAAGTTTGAGAGAGATTCCATGTTTCAAACTCTATCTGGTGCTTGGCTAGGTACGGTGCAGTGCGGTGCGGTGTGGTGCGGTGCGGTGCGGTGCGGTGCGGTGCGGTGCGGTGCGGTGCGGTACCACTGAGGGGCGATGTCAACGCTTTGAACAACCATTATACATACATAATTAACAAATAATAATAAAAAAAATAAAAAAATAAGAAAAAAAATAACCTAGGCAATGATACCTTAAATATTTCGATCCACCTTTATTTATTTATTTATTTATTTATTTATTATTTTTTAATTATTTTTTTATTTTTCCGTCTCGCACGCAAACCTTACCCGGGTAGATATATATAAGTAGAAAAAGTGAAAGTGAAAGTCATTTCCGGGTTTCAAGGAGAGTAGTGGCGAATCTGGCCAGTAACTACTCATTTGTACTAGTACAGCGAAACTTAATCTAGGGTATTTATTGTTTTAGTTTTAAAGACACCCAATTTAATGACCCCAAAAACCATTTAACCCCAATATTAATATCTTTAAATCTAGCAGGAGAAAGCCATAAACAGCTAAATGTATTTGTATTTTTTTCCTGCTAAATTAATTTTTTTTTTGTGCAATTTCAATTATATTTCAATTAAATCATATATAAAGAAAAATAAATCTAATTAAACTCATTTATAACAGAAAAAAAATAAAAATAAAAAATAACCAGTGGGAAGATATAAAAGGGAAAGGCCCTACTTACTCCCATCGGAATATAAATTACTATTTACATCATATCCTACAAAAGTAAGAAACAAAATAACTGCTGTATCGACCAAATTAACAAGGTCATATAATATATATATATATATTATATATATAGTATGATATATATATATCTAATATATATATATTATATATATATACTATATATATATAATATATATATATATATAATATAGTTATATATATATAATATATATAGGGAAGGTTTCGGTAACTTATAATAACAATTGAGTTTAGATCAGCAAGAAACAATCTGGAGTGCTGTTTTGCATGGACAAATGACCTTCGCTGGTAAGTAATAAAACTCATGTAAATTATTATATATTATTATTATATTATTATATATTATTATATTATTATTATTATTTATTATTATTATTATATTATCATTGTTATATATGATTCATAATTATTAGTATTATTAAAATATTATTTATTAGGTTATAAAATATTAGTATAAATAAATATTATTTTTAGTTATTATGGTTGGTAGTTTTAGAGTAAGTAGTATGCAGTAGTATTGATGGTGTGTTGGCAAGTAGTATGAAAAGTAGTGAAGAGAGTCAAGTATAAGTAGTAGTAGTAGTAGTAGTTAGGAATGAACTTCTCCCCCCTCTCCCCTCTCTTCTCTCTCTCTCTCTCTCTCTTCTCTCTCTCTCTCTCTTCTCTCGTCTCTCTCTCTCTCTCTCATCTCTCTCTCTCTCTCTTTCTTATATTAATATATATATTATAAAATAAATATTATAATATAAAATAATATATAAATAGTATATAATTAATATAAATATATAATTATATATAATATAAAATATAATAATATAATATATTAAATATATATATATAAAAATAATATATATTATATATAATATTATTAATATATATACTATAATAATATTAAATAATATGAAGTATATATATATATTATATATTATATTATATATCCTTTTCTATATTCATTACAACCTTCTTTAGTTTTTTTCTTGCATATTGCGAGAAAAAAAAATACAACTCAAACTTTGGTTCTTCATTGCTGTCTTCATTTCTGCTGTAGCTAAACTCTTCGCTTAAACTTTTTCCTTTAATTCTACATTCAGCGATTTCTGAGCAATTCCTGTCACTCCACCTCCTTCTAAAACATCTAAACCTAACATTGAAATCCCCTCCAAGGATGCGACACTTCTTCTCCCTTCTACACTTAACACCCTCCAATATTTTTCAAAACTTTTGCTTCCGAGATTAAACAACCCTACTATGGCAACCTATTTCGTTTCGGCCTATCAATTATAACCTTTTCTTCCTGGTGGAAAAGTGAGATCATTCAGCTTGTGCCAAAAAGATGGATCCCCTTCAACAAGTCTTATTGCTAACCTCTGTTTTTATCCCAAGTTTTCGAATCCGTCCTAAACTGGAATTTTGGAAATCATCTTATACTCTAATCTTGTTAAAGCTTATCAATATACCTTTCTGAGCCACTGAATTGATGATCTTCTGTCTCTTCTTTTTAACAATTGTTCCTCTGCTCATCCGAATTTCGATTAACTTTTTTTGTGATTGCGCAGGACATACCTAAAGCTTTAAAAAGAGTCGGGCACAAAGCTTTTGTTTCCAAACTCTTTCTAAACTCTTCCGCGGTATCTATCATTCTCTCTATAAACTTATTTCTGATTTTATTTCCGGTTCTTTATATAGCAATTGATGTAGACTGCCACCGTTCATCTTTAAAATCTATAAATAATTATGTTCCTTATTATTCTGTCCCATACCCAACTCTTTTTTACTTTTCATTAATAACCTTCTAACTTCCATTTCATAACCTACCAGTTTTTATGACGACGTTGCCACCCTTCATTACACATTTCATTTTGAAAGAAACCCATTCAACAGCAAATAGCTGATGATAAGAGGGTGGAGCAACTGACCTCTCATCTTTCTAGTGTTTCTAAATGGATGGGTGAAAACATGGTAGTTTTCAAAGATTCAAAAACTCAGTTCCCTCACCTTTCTGCTTGACATAGCTTTCCATATAACTACATCTTTGATAACACACAACTCGAAATTTCGTCTGCCCATGATAATCAAGGTGTTTTCTTTTCTCATGAACTTTCTTACATAACATGATTATAAGTGGGCGGATGTTCTGAGGCGCCTTCAGAACTTTATTACACCACCCCATTTGCTTACTCTGCATAGGGGTGTTGTTCTGCCTTGTATGGAATATGCATCACACACCTGAAGTGGTTCCACTCCAACAACTCTCCTTAAAAGAGTGAAAACTAAAAGGATTTTGGACTTATCAATTCTCCCGCTCTTACAGACCAATCCCTTTTTGTTATACGAACTGTTGCTTCTCTCTGTTATACAATGGTTACTGCAACGACACTGCTCTTTTCAGCTATGTAGTCGCATATCCCTTCCTTAGGAGATCTGGTGTGACACGTCATTCCACGCAGTATCATCCTTTCTTTGCTCGTTCTATGACACCAAACTTAATCGCTATGTTCCTTCTCCACATCCTTTGCATTGCACACTTCTCAAGCGACGTGTATCGAGCCATATCGGCCATTGATTTATTTCTGATTATATTCTACAACTCTGGTAGATTTTCTGTAATCCTCTGGCCTCTTCCCATCCGAGGAAGTATAATAAATAAATAAAAATTAAATAATTTTATCCAAGTTACCCATGAGCTCTAGGGAATGACTTTGTCATTGCATTTTTTTTCAGGTTTAATGACTTTCATCCAAGCATTAAAAAAAATTCATTTAATTATTATTAACGTTAGGCTTAAAATTTTTTAACACGGATGGGGTTGCTTAAAATATTTTTCGTTTAAAGAAAAGAGCATAAGGATGCCATAATGGTTTTAGCAACTACTAGGATTAGCCCTTCACATGTGACCTTGATTAGTATATATATATATACATAGAAATATTATTATTTATACTGTGATATATATATATATATATATATATATATATATATATATATATATATATATATATATATATATTATATATATAATATATATATATATATTATTATATATTATATTATATATATATAATATATATCATATATATATTATATATATATTTATATATAATTACAGAAAATATGATAACCCCAGAAATGTATTCTAATATATCATATTTACTGTTATACTTGTAAATACTATATAATAATTATAATATAAAATTATAATATATAATATAGTAAATAAAAATAACTAAAAATTTCTATAACATATACCTATAATATATTTATATAAATTATTAAATATTATTAATTATATTATATATATGGGGAGGGCGGGGGTAGGGGAAGGTAATTACACTATACATAATTTACTTATCTATAATATGATATAATATTTATGATATATATATTATATCAATTTATTTTACTTATTTATTATATATTTATTATATATATATTATTTTATAATATATATATAAATCTATATAATAAATAAGATATATTATATAATAGTATATAATATGAATATATTTCCCATTTTTCTCCATATTTAATAAAGATCAGGGTTCATTGTTTAACATACTGTCCAGGGGTTTTTTGCTATGAGCTAGTTAACGACGATGAACTCTTACTTTAATAGGAAATCTCTTATATGAGATTTATTGTATATTCCGCCTTGTTTTTCCTTCTAATTTTTCGTACGATCGGGGCGGCGTCCTAACATTTGGTCACCATTCTTGGCTGATCATTCTTTTCATTATCCTTCGTCTGCTTACGGGTGATCGTCGATACCATAGCCTGTGGGTGATATTACAATATTAGATCTCCGGATAAAATAATATTAAATATGTGTTTTTCTGTATTTGCTCTGCGGGGACTGGCAATATGGATAAACAATGTAGAAAATGGGTATGTCGATTAAGAAGTGAATTATACCTTATAATGCGTTTGGCATCGATGTCAACGAGGGTAAAACTACACCGAACAATGAAAGAAGGATAGCAAACCAATAATTCCTGGCCCATATCCACCCCGAATTTTTAAGGAGTGATGAGAAATAGAGGTAAGTGTGGGCGTAGAATTCCAGGTTTAGTGTGGGTTGGTCGAGCGATTCTGAGGTGGTGCTATGTCCTTCAGTAGGTGTGAAGCGAATGGGAATTTGCAGGCGGAAGTGTAAACCGGAAGTTAAAAAAACCGGAACAGTAAACGACTGTCGACCCGCCCGAACCGGTACAGTAAACGCGGAGAGTGAAATTTTCACTGCCTTATGCGACCGAAAAAAAAAGGGAAGTTTTTTTCAAATAACGGAAAAGAAAATTAATATGAAGAATCAACTTAAAATAATTAAAAAAAAAAGAAAAGAGAGTAAATTAATTAATTAAATAAAATCAAACCAATTAATTAATTAAATAATAATAAATAAAAAATAAGGGGATAGAGAGATAGAAATGAGATGTGTTTGGAGAGGGATTACCCGAAGTATTATTTTTTTTTATATAACGTGTATATTCCGCATCGGTTGTGGCCCGCAGGCCGCGACGGCGCGAGGCGCACCGCACCGCTACGCCCACGGTTGTGGATGGCTAAGCCCAAATCTTGGAAATGGTCATTAGAAGGTTTGAAATATTGTGGTATACACCCCCTTCATTTATAAGGGGAAGGAGGTACCCACATTCATTTATATGGGAGTTAAATAACCATAACACCCCAAAGGGGGTCTCCAGCCCCAAGCCTGAGGGGGATGATTGACGCGGGTAGGAAGGCTGCTTGGAGAGGAGGCGTGGGTATACACCCTTCATATAAGGGGCCCCACATTATATATGGAGTTAAATAACCGTACACCCAAAGGGGGTCTCCAGCCACCAAAAAACCATGAAATATTGACCGTTTAGAACGATGAACTTGGTTTATACACCCTTTCATTATAAGTTACCACATAAGTATATGGAGTTAAATAACCGTATACCAAAAGGGGGGGTCCCCAACCCCCAAAAATGAAATATTGACATAGTAGAAGGTGGTGAAACTTGTGGGTATACACCTTCATATAAGGTAGCCCACATCATTATATGGAGGGTTGTTAAGATAGCCGGTACACACCCCAAGGGGGTCGCCCAGCCCCAAAAAACCTTAAGATTGACATAGGACGACGGAAGACTGGGTATACACCTTTCATTTAGGGTACCACATGATATTATGTGATTGTACAATAACCGTATACCCCAAAGGGGGGGGTCCCGAGCAGCCCCAAAAAACGCTTGAGAGTATTGACGGTAGAAGGCATGAAGAGGCTTGGGTATGGAATCTGTCTGGTGAGGTAGAGTGGGAACCTCGATTAAAATAAAGAAAAAAAAAAAAAAATAAAATGAAATGTAAAAAAAAAAAGAAATTAGAAAAAAGTTAAAGAAAAAAAAAAATAGAAAAAAAATAAAAATTTAAAAGAATTGAAAAGAAAAATTAAAAATTAAAATAAAAATGTAGATTAAAAGAAGAAAGAAAGAAGGAAAAAAAAAAAAAAAAAAAAAAAAGGGGGAAGGAAATAGATATGTTTATAAGTTTCATAGGAGCTGTGGGCGAAATTTTAGCGGCGGTATTTTATCTACCCTAAAGCCGTAAATCAGTAAATCAGTAATCAAACTACCCACCCTTCCTATAATTCCATGATCTATTGATCTATTGTCACTGATCTATTGATTCTATTGATTCAAGTCATATTTTGTATAACAAACCAAAAACTTTTATTCACTTTTTATGTTTATAACTAAAAAATTTGTATTTTTTAACAATAAGACAGTGAGTCAGTAGTAAATCAGTAATTCAAACTACCCTCCAGCCACCCTTCCTGTCATTCCGTGATCTATTTTATCTATTGATCTATTGTTCTATTGATCTTATTGATCTATTGATGCAAGGTCATAATTGTTATTATAAATTGATTGTGTATTTACATACCCTAAAAGCAGGTGAATTTGTTTACTTTCCCCCCATCCACATTCCTTTACCCCCAAGGGTTTTGATCTATTGATTCTATTGATCTATTGATCTATTGATTAAGTCATATTTTTTTTTGTTTAAAATTGTCTATGTTTGTACATACCGCTTAATGCGAGTGAAATAGGTAAATCAGTAATATCAGTTATAAGCAGGTAATATCAGGTAAATGCATCGGAGTACCAGTGCAGACCATCGCACCCATTCGTGATCCATTGATGCTAGTTGATCTATTGATCGTATTTTGATTCAGTTCATATGTTACTAAAGAGTTGGTCGGATGGTTTGTGAGACGTACGCCTAAAGCAGTAAATCAGTAAATCAAACCATCAAACACTTTCCGTACCAATCATTTGATCCAGCGATTTTGTGCTTGGTGTTAAAATAATTGAATCTAATTGATTCAGTTCTTCCACTAATTATTTATTAATATTTCCGTCTGCTATGCTAATTACCTTGTTATCAAATAAACAGTTTTTAGTTTTTAGAAGGCAGTTTATGAACACTAAGTGAAGACCTTTGTGCTTGGTGTCATTAGGTGTTTTGGGTATTTATTCCTATGACATTGGAGCGTGGTAAATTTATGTTTCCGGGCTGCTCTGCCTACAGTGCTTGTGTCTGGTCCTACTTAGGATGCTCGGAAAACTCTTTCCTTTTTATATATAAACATTTTTTAAAAGAGGTTGAGAGTTTTACAGAAACAAAAAGCCTGTTTAAAATCATTTGGTGCTACAGTATTTACCAAGAAAAGTTTAATTATTACAAAAGATGTGATTCAATTTCACGAAGGTAATATAACGATTAAGTCTTTGGAAAAATTATACAGGGTCACAAAATATAAGCGCCTTGACGGAATTGGATGGCCAGTAAGAGTTGAATGAGGGTATAGCTCGAAACTTTCTCAAGTTATACTCTCATCATTTAAACATTACCAGTATTTTTTATAACACAGAAATATCTTTCATCAGAATAAGTATAGGAGAGATGTATCTTTATTAATAAAACAGATTATTTTTAATTTTGTTTGGCAAAGAAGGGGGATATGAGTCAAGTCAATGTTGTGGCTACCCAAATGTCACCTACTCACTAAAGAGTTCCTAAAAGTAATATTAAAGAAGTTACTCTGCCCCTCAACGGTATATTTACTCTGTGAGCTTATCCTAAGAACACGCATGAGGAGTGGTTACGTTCGGATAACAAATATACTTGTCCTAACGATGATTTGAGGTACAGTTTATACATATACTTCTCCCGTAATAATGAGTACTTAGTAGTCAGTATTAACTTACCTCTGTATGAGACATATTTAAATAACTCCTGAATACTTCTTTTGAAATAAATGTAAACTGATCTGGAAGAGATGAAATTGGTGATACAATGGTTTTATTAGCAGAAGTATGGCCTAAATCGTGGTATTAGAAGGGAGAATGTCCTTTAAAACGGACCTCAGAAGGTAGAAGCTGACGGTCGTGCATAGAAACATCTTAAAAAGATTGCTGGTAGAGCGTAAGGAATGTTAAAGAAATAGAAAAGAAAAGCTATTAACAGAAGAGGGTGGGTGGTGGTGTTTCGCTAGCGCTTTTACTCTTTTCCGGGTTGATGTAGGTAGCCTTTGTGATAACCGAAGTGCGTTGGGCTGCAATGATGGTAGGAAGGTATGTTGGTGTTTTACCTACAGCGATTATGAGAGTAAGACTGAAAATATAATACGGGACCCTACCTCTAACACACCATCAACAACAACATACAATCCAACAACAACAACTTATCAACAGAACAATACAACAACATTCAACAACAACAACAACAACATACTACTAACTCAACAACAACAACAACACACAACAACAAAACAACAACAACAAGCAACACAACAACAACAACAAAACAACAACAACATGTTCGGAACAGCCTCAATCAAACCCTCAACTGCAACAGATCGGTTATATCCCAAAAATGCAAATTTATAAAATTTCCCCCCCCCCTTTTTTAAAACGTGTTTGTGAAATTTTTTTAATTTTTTTCTTTTTATTAGTGGTGGGTTATGAACCATTGATTAAACAGCAGCCTTTGAGTTTATATGACCGCAAGTTGAAACAGATAAATAATTAACGAGAAGGGAACCTGCGATCATATATTTAAATCTGGATGTTATACATTCATTGAAAAAAGAATTCCTTATATCAAAATCTTATACAAAATTAGTGATCTAAATAGTTTACTAATATTCACCTAAGAAGATTCCAGCGTCCAGCACCGTATACTAAGATTGGAAGTGAAAAGAGAAGATTTAATTTTAATCATGATACTCAGGAAGCTTACCAATGAGGAATAAGAAAACGGGTTTAGTTTTTTATATATAGATTTTTAAAAAGATCAGTTACCTGGAATGAAACTCGGGTCAATCATTATTTGACGGAAGAAACAATAGCAGGATCGATATTGTTGTACTTGATGATCTGATGCTTCTCACGTGATTGGTAAGAAGGGCTCCTGTGGCAGGATGAACAGTATCAAACAAGAACTTCAAACTATTAATTTCCCGAACTTTTATCAGAATAAACAATAGTATTAACGGAACTGGATAATATTTCAATGGCTCCTAGACCTGACGTGAGCCCGTCTTCGGTACTTTTTTACTGAAAAAGTAATTTTAAAGATGCTCTTTAAGTAGAAGATACATTTACGTTCAAGGCAGGAAGATAAGAAATAAACCCGATCTTCGCTTCAAAATGGATTAAAATCCGAATTATTTATTGTACTTTTTATATGATTGTATTGTTTGTAATTTTAGACTGTAATTTAATATAGTTAATATTATTTGCTAATTGAAAATAAAATATTTTCATTATATATATTTGGTTTTTATATCCCCTATCAGTATAAAAATAGGTTATTTTTCTATTTCTAATGTCATTGGGAGTCATGGAGGCTAAGGAGGCGGTTGATAAATATTACTTTGATGTGAAAAAGCCTTACAGTTATGGAGGCTTTTTCAAGGTTCGCTTCAAGGTTTTCTCATATAAATAAAAAATGAATTGAAAAAATTATTTACAAGGTGAGGATGCTTTTACCCTACATTAAACTATATACGGAAAAAATTCCTACACGTAAAACCCTATCTCCGCAGCTTATGATATATGATTTGGGCAACTTGATTTGACTGAAATTGATAAAATATTAAAGTTTACATAAAAAGGGGGATCAATTCCTTTGTTCACGGATATTGACTAGAACTGTCAATGTTATTTGTGACACTTTAATTAAGGTTTTAAAAGAATAAATTATAAGATTGTAGCTGCTGCAGTCAGAGAAATTCTGTAAATCGGAGGATAATTGATATCCTCAAATGATGGGACAGATAAAGGTACAGAGTTTTAGGTAAAGAGTTTCAAGGAATAGTTACAGAGTATGATATTGGGTACTACAACACATTTTCAGTTAATAAAGCTGCAATATTTGAAAGAGTACAAAGAACTATAAAAGAAAGAATGCATAGGTATTTTCCGAAGGGGGAGATACATTTAAAGTTATAGAGTGTTACTGCAGACTTGGCTTAGTTCGGTTATAAGTAGGTTTATTCAGGGTTGAACAGATTAAGTAGGACCCCTCTAGAGATTGGTGTAAGACAAACTTTTGTACAGGAGTAGCTCGTTTCGCAAAGATTAAAGATAACAACAGGCATTAAATTAGGAGATTATGTGAGAGTTGTATAGGTCAGATGAAAATTTCAGAAAGGGTATGAAGCTGGATGGTCGAGAGGTTTTTAAAGTAGATACAATCCAAGAATTCCCTGGAGACGGTTAAATATAACTATCCGGATTTAGATGGTGAACAAATAAAAGGATGGTTCTATAAAACAAGGAAATACAGAAAATACGGTTTGATTTTGAAGAGCAACGAGTATAAAATAGAAAAATATTAGGATTCATTAAAGGAAAAGGAAAAAATTAAAACAGTAATCTGTATCAAATGGATAGGTAGTTATAGGTAGTTTATAGTTTATATAAAATGCTTAGTAAATTAAGAACATTGATCAGTTTACTTTTTGAACATGGAGAGTGAAGATCATTTCTATTTAACTCTGCCTTCATCGGCTTCTATGGATCTATATCCTGAAAATAAAATATCAGACTATACAACCCAATTATTGAACACTATAACTTTTGAACGAGCTATGTGTGAAGCAAAATTAGGTGAAATAATTCTTGACGCCGATATAGAGAATATGCCTGTTTCATATGTGGCTTTTTCGATATTTAGAAATGTTGATAATATTATTAATGTATTACTAAGTAAATCTAATTAAATTAAAGATTAAAATGAAGAAAGTAATTAAATGACTTGTGGTAAAAATGAAAGGAAAAAATCTCCTTTTTCGTTGAGTTTACGTTTGGAGAATAGAAATGATCAAAAGAAAATGTTGAAGAAAAGGCAGAAGTTTGTAAAGATTTAGTGTTTCTTAATAATATAATTTACGTTTACGAAGAATAAATTCTTAACCACATTAATAGACCATGTATTTGTTCTTGAAATGATATAGTTTTATTTTATGTTCCGCCCCTTTCAGTCTTGGTTTTCGTAATTGTTGTTACTCACATGTATACAAAATAGCGGGGAGAATAATATCAAAACCAATCGCGTAAGGAGTCGTAATGGCGTTAAAAAAATATAAGCATTGTGTGAGAGAGTATGTGCTTAAAAATAAACCAAAAAGATCAAAACGCATATCATCAAATTTGTTTATCTTACATATTAAGATTCAGGAATGGCCAATGTTTACAAGAATATTGTTAGACATCCAGTCAGTGTAGGGAATTAGCTAAGAGCCTCGTTGTTAGAGAGAGTTGGGTCTTTCCTAATAGGACGTAAAGGTTATAGCTTTCCTAATGTTTTCACTACTTTATCCCTATGAGTAAGACTTCCAGCTCTGAGTTCAGTTTCGTCGTTTGGTTTATTATAAGAGACGTCGTAAGGCAAACCATTATCCCATTCACAAATGGTGAATAGCTGTGTTTTCAAGTACACATATAGAATAGGCTGTGTTTACAAGAATAGAATAAACTAATGTATTCAAGAATAGAGGCTACAGTGTTTTCAATGAATAGGGATAGGTTTAGAGGATTTTTGCTTCGTTATTTCGATAGAGCTTATTTCCCCTGTTTATAATCTCAGGATTGGTAATACTCTATGGCTAGAAAAAATGCTTTTTAGTGAATACACACAATTCCAGATATATTGGAGAGAGTGTTTCGGACCCTCGTTAGTGCTGTTTAAAAACGCCGTCAGTAGGTGTTGGAATCGTTTCAGATGAATATGGTAGGAGGCGGATCCAAAGACTGAAAGAGAGAGCGCGGTGGCCGCAAGATGACTGGTCAAGGTATAGGTCGTCTAATTTGGAATTAAAAGAAAAAGAGGAGGCCAAAAAGAAAAAGGGTATTGATGTGTTTGCTCTCTAATATCAGTGAAAAATTTGATGACGTTTTGTTTACATTAAATAATAAGTAACCTGCTTCTATTGTATATAGGAATGTTTAAGAACATACCGTCTTCCTCTGTATACGTCAGCCGATGTGTGGAGTAGCAAGGAGTGCATTTCTCATCCCTCCAGCCCGACTTGTAGTGGTAAGCGAAGCGAATTGGATCTCTTTTCTGTGAATCCATACACAGATCAGTGTGAGTGAATCCATTTTATTAGTATTAACCCCGTTCACGCCATCACAAATACAGATGTTACCTCTCGAATTCAACATTCCCGGCACTTCTGACCATGATCTTGATGCTTCGAATGTGTTTTTATATCTGAGGCACTAAGTTAGTAAACGAAGATGCTTTAGATCTCACAGGAACCGATCCACATGAGTACCACGCCGAGACAGAGAATTTCTGTATACATGTTTCAATCAACTTGTTGAGGTGTTTTAAAATGAAACATCTCTAGGAGCAGCAGCTGCAAGTTACCCTTATCGAATAGTTTATTGAGGGATCTTTGCGTAAGATGTATTCAGATGATGCTAAACAGTTCCATTTACAATCATGTGGATACTATAGCGAGTTTGGAAGAAGGATGTTGAGAGAGAACGAATTAGGACAATTGCTGTCTCTAATCTTAATAAATAACACTTACGAAATTTATGACGTTGTTAATAACTGGTGATTATATTCTCTCAGGATTAAAGACTTATTCTACCATCAATGGACACCCGCATCAGGTTACTAGACTCTACTCCTCATATTGCGCTTAATGTTCCAAGCAAACTGCTACTAGTTCTACAATTCCGCTTCTCAAATGTGCCTAATTTTCCAGAGTGATGTGATTGCTATCTCTATGTAGGCGGTGAGAAGGTGAAAATTACTCCTTTGGGTAAGACATATGGAAAGATAGAGAAGGAAATCTCGTGTTTAAAAGCTGATTACAGCAGAGGTATCGCAATCAAGAGAATTGAGGACTAAAATTTTGTGAAACATTTGAGATGGCATTGAGAGGATTAAAGTCGGCGTAACATTCGTCAATGCAGCTATACCTTCAGAAGGAAGTAATAATAGGAATTGTAAAACCCCTGTTGCCTTATTTCTGGAAACTTATGAGAAGTACTGCCATTTAAAAATTCTACCATTTCGGTCTTAGAGTGGTTAATCAGTTTGCATTGTGAATTGGTCAAACCATACGGTCGTGATTATGAGGTTGATATACGAAGGTTCACATTTTCTCAAGGTGGTTTCGGCGTTGCCTTTGTTACGATTTTAGTTTGGCCGAGGTGGAACTGTATCTTTGCATGCCGATAAACGGTACAGGTGTGATCTCAAGAACTTATGCTGAAAACAGTAATTTAATATGCCATACGAATTCTCTATGCTGATCTTTCATGCTTGTATATGCTTATCTATCTCATATCCTAGGAAGGAAAGCCATTAGGGTTAAGTCTCAATTAAGGACAAGTTTTGAATTCCTACGATCTCAGTTCTGGTTGATTTAGGAACAATCCTCAAAAGCATCGAGATTGACAGATGTACGATAATAATTTTATGAATTATTAAAGATGAATGAATGTAAGAAATATTAAATGCTCTTTATAATATCGAAAAGAAGTATTTTTGTTAGGTGGTTATCGGTTTGTTATATTGTGGAACTCGGGTTCTTGTGATAATTTGGATTACCGGACGTCTAGAGACTTATCTTCAACACATTAACATCTATATCGGTGGTATGTTCGAGCTATTGGTCACTTGGATTATAGTCTCTCGTGTATTAAGAATAAATAATAATTGTTTGTTATTATTTTCAATTGACTCCTTGCATTTAGATTTTATGTTTAGTAGTCATTATAATTACTTTCTTTTTTTAAATTTATAATAATGTTTAAATATTAAGACCTTATGTTTCCTGTACAACCTTATCAGTTTCTTAATTTATGTGCGTTGTAATATGAATTTAATTTATTTCATTAATATGTTTTTTAAATAATGTTTCTTTTAATAAACTTGTAAATATATTAGATGCAATAAAAATATTTTTTTATTGATGTGGAAGGACGAGTTTGGTAGGGTCATGCAAAACTTAATGTTATAAATAGCTTTTAAATCTACAAAAAACTTGTCTTTCTTTTCCCGCTTTTTTATCCAAATAAACTCCCTATTTTATTTATTATACTAAAAAGAAAGAAACTTGAATCAATAGGTCAAAATAAATAAATGGTTACGAAATCACGAGATTATAGAGAAGCTAGAAGGAATTTTATAGTGTTATTATGAAATATTAATATTACTGCTATTAGGGTATGATAAAAAACAAATGACAATCTTTTAGTTAAAAAATAATGAAACATTGAGACTATCAATAGATCATAGACTCAATAGATCAATAAGATCAATCGCGATCACGACATCGGGTGGGCCCATGGTTGATCGGTAATCTGATCTTACATCGATAGACTGAGCTCTGATTCCCAGGAAATTTCAGATTACCTTGGACTCTGAAAGGTTTTGAGAAGTGCTTAACACCCACAAAACAATATGACTTGAACCAAATAGGAACAGATACAACAAGTGATATCATGATCATAGGAGTCAATAGATCACGGAAGGGTAGGAAGGTGGTTGAGGGTTTGAGTTTACTGATTTGACTGCTTTAGGGTATGTAAAAACACATCAATTTAATAAAAAATATGACTTTGCATCAATAGATCATAGATCAATAGATCATAGAGTGATGTGAGGAGGGAAGATGAGCAGGAGGGTGCTGGGAGGGTAGTTTGATTTATGATTTACTGATTTCCTTACTCAACTATGGTATATAAAAATACAAATTTTTTTTAAATTAGTAGAAAAAATAAAAGTATAAAAGTTTTGTTTGTTATACAACCAAACCTATGACTTGACATTAAATAGATCTAATTAGGTATCTCATATAAATATGATTAATCAATAGATCAATAGAATATCAATAGATCATGGATAGTGGGAGTTTTGGTGGGGTTAGTTTGCTTTACTGATTTTACTGAATTTACTGCTGCTTTAGGGTATGTTAAAATACGTTTCTACAATTGTTTTATAAATTAAAAAGAATAATTTTTTTTTTTTTTCTTTCTTTTTTTTTCTTTTTTTCTTTTGTCTTTTTAATTTTTTTTTCTTTTACATTTTCTAATTTTTTTTTTTTTTATCGAGAGCGTTACATTATAAGAAAGATGTATACAAGTTTCAGCCTTCTACGCATAATCTACGGGTTTTTTTTGGGCTGAGGGGGAGGCCCCCCTTATGGGGGTGTAACGTTTAAATTTACTCCGGGTGTATGTTGGTTGGGGGTACCGTAAAGAAAATGAAAGGAGTTTGTTTATCCATAGTTTCGGTCGTTCTTTGTCTAATATTTTCAGGGTGTTGTGTGGGAGGTGGGGACCGCCCTTTGGGGGGGTGGGCTCCCTGCCTCGGCTTGTAGACTTCCATATGAGATAGGGTGGGTACCTTGGTTATTGGAGTGGGTGGTAGTAACAGGTTTCGGGGCCCTTGATCTGACGTCGAGTTCTCGAGGGGTGTTTTGGGGGGCCTGGGGGAAACCCGCCCCCTCTTTGGGTGCGTGATTGCGGTTATTAACTCCAATTAGGATTATGTGGGTCACCTTATTTTTTAAGGGTGTAATATACCAAGTTCATCGATTTCATAAACGATCTATATTATTTCAGAGTTTTTGGCGGCTGGAGACCCCTTTTGGGCCACGTGTTACGGGCTTAATTGTAACTCCTAGTAGTGATGGTGGGGTACCGTGTATAGTGAAGGGTGGTTGAGCGCGAGAGATTTCGCTTCTACGTTCAATATCTCAGTTTTGGGGCTGGGAGGAACCCCCCCCCCTTTGGGGCTGGTATGGGTTATGTAAACGTGCCGGAATGATGATTGTGAGGTACCTGTATGTAGTGAAGGAAGGTGGTTTTGAGCAAATTCAACGCTTCTATGGACCACTTACCAGTTTGGCTTCACCCCTCATCAAACCACAGTTTGGGGGGCACAATCGTAGTTGGTGGCCTCGGGTGCGAATGCATTTTGCGTTTTGGCGTGTGCGGCTTCCACAATCCGGTATGTGGGATATTATATATCAGTTAAACTCAATATTATATTTAACATATTATATATTTTTTGCGTAAATATTATACTATTTTTTTTATTTATATTTAAGCTCTATTTTTCATTAACTCCTACCTTTCATTACTCTCATAATGTGTATGTATAATTAATTAATTAAATTTAAGTTAATTTATTTTGTTTTTAATAATTAGATTTTATTTATTTTCGAGGAAAAAAAACCTGGCGAAGTTTTAATTTTTTCGGGGGGTCAGAATAAAAGGCCGGGAAATGTTACTCCGGTTTTTACTTCCGAGTTATAACGGTGCGGGGTCGATCGTTTACTTCGCGGGTGTTTAGCTTCGCGGGCCTGCTAATATTAACCGCGGTCAATCTGATCTGTCTCTCTTTATACAACTCTGTTCTTTTCACTGATTGCTTCAATGAAACTAACATTTCCCTTAGTGTGGGGAAGACGTCTGTGGTGATATGTCATCTCTATCGCTGAAGAAACGGTTTCGCTCTGATCTTTTCTAACTATCACCCTGTCTTATATCCTCCTCTTTTTCTACACTTTTTATTAATATTTTTTTTCAGCTTCTCATCTAAACTCTTATCCATTCAGGTGATGTCAAATGACTCTCACCCTCCATTCTTCTTTCATTTCAAATCTACCCCTTCTTTTTTGTGTCTATAGTTGCCTGCCGTCTTAATTTTCTCGTTTCTATTCTTGCTGATACTCTCTACCTTGTAAAATTCAACTCTTTTAGTGAAAGGTTCCAACTTCTACAATATCTCTCTTTTTCAAGGTACACTCCTTTTCCTAATTTTCTCTGTGCTTCTTCTCGATAGTTCTTCCTATACTCCATCTCTCCTGGGGTGAACGAGATGGAATAAACTTGGTTGAACGCTAGTAAGCACAGAGAAAAAGAAAAAATTCTTTCTAAACTCAAATATCACAGTGGCTGCATAGTAGGGGCGAGACCTCTCAAAAAAGTTTTGAAGTACTTTCTGTGTTGGAAACGTGCGCGGAAGACAAACAGAGTTTCGCCCCTTCTCTGCATTTACTCTAAACACTAGCACATGGGTTTGCTCGGCTTTTGCTCCTGGACGTACTGTCTCTAACACATTTCTATTCTGGCGGGTGGGGGGTCTTCAGCATCTGTTTCCTAGTTCTATTGTTGATTAGTAGACGTTTCGTAAATAAAAGAAAAGTGCATTGGATTAATTAAATGATGCTTTTTCTTCCCTTACTTAATCTTTGTTTTCTCGTTCTCTTTTTTCCAACCCTTCACTTTTCGACTCTTTTTGTGTCTGTTTTGGTGACTTGTGCATCTCCTTTTTGTTTACTTGCCTTTTTTTTTTTCGATAATTACTATGGTGTAAGTGCATCTCCCTCCT
>JABUQX010123733.1:25000-40228 GCA_015478945.1 Trachelipus rathkii | reverse complement strand
TGTAAAACGAAATTTTTCTTTAAATGAAAGCGTGGTATAATGTGGTATGGTATTAAAATGTTTTTAAAGGAATTAAATAAAAGAATTAAAAATAAAAAACTTTTTTTAAATTTAAAAAAAATAATAAACACAGTCTGAATAAATATATACTTATGTTATTACAAAAGAGCCAAAAAGTTAAAAAAAAAATTAAAAAGTTTAAAAATTAAATATAAAAAAATAAGACATTAAACCAATTAGATATAAATGCAAATATCTTACTTATATCTATATAAAAATAAAATAAATTGAACACCCTATAACTTATAAAATCAATATTAGAGATATCAGTTTTTAAGTATAATTAAATAAGAAAAAATTTAAAAGTAGCATATTTAAGATATGGAAAGAAGATGATGAGGTAGAATATGGATGATACCATTTTATATTATTAATAGAGAACCTTTTGTTTGTGTACTTTTTTATTATTTCTAATATTTTATTTTTTTGCCCCATTAATTAATTTGCCGTTTAATAGCAATAAAGAGTTTACTAGAAAGAAAATATTAGAAATTATTTGATTATCAAAAATGAGATTAAAATTATTGATTTATAATAAATTAATACAATAATTATTGATGTCATAAAAGACTTAAGATTAAAATAATTTACACATTAAATTTTTAGAAAACATAATTATATATAAATTCAATTATAAATTATAATTTATTACATTAATAATAATAAAAATAAAGTATAGAAATAATTAAAAATATCCAAATATTAAAAATAAATGAATATAAGATGAAAGGAAGATATGGAAAAACATATTATGAATGGGATGAGTTTCAGATCTATTAGAAGTTATAATATATAATAATTAATATATATAGTTAACGCTTTGCACAGTACAAAAAATGATTTTGATACAAAATTTTATATTAATGTTAAGAATTTTGAAAATGGTTTAGGACTATTTCCATGACGGTGAGTGAGGAGATTTCATATATAGTTGTTTGATCTTTCGTGGTGTTTTATTATTGCTATTCGCAGCATGGCATTTATTACAGTAGCTGAATTAGGGCACATGATAACATATTAATACTATATATAATTATCATCATATATAGAAAAAAAAAATTCTAAGTTTTTAATCTAACTATACTATCAATATATATATATTATATTGACTAGTCGTAGTAATTATGATATTGTTGATTTATTAATATAATTTTAATATATTGTAATATTATGAATGACCATTGAACGCTATCTACAATGGTCTGTTTATGGCGACTTGTCACCTGGCTCTTACTCATAAGCTCAGCTACGTCCTGCTTGAAGTTCCGTCCCGCAAATGCGGAAGATCTTACTCAGATCTAATGTATACAAGGGAATTATTGAGAACGGTTCTGTCGTCTTTTTATGTAGACTCGCGATAGACTTGAGATTAGGGTATAATGCTGTAACGTACGGAGCTCGTTATGGCTTATGAATGTTTATCATTTTTAATGTTTGTTTTTTAAAATTACAGAGTTTTTGAATGTAGTCTTGGTGTACTTATAATTCCTCAAAGCAACGCGTAGAGTTCACATACAAGGAAAAGTTTTTCCGGCTTTCATTATGGTATAAACTATCATTACTTACAGGATTACGATGCTAATATCTTCTCTTTCTTCTTTTTTCCTTTTTTTTGAAGATTGATATGAATGGTTATAGGAGATTCTACTATTATGAGCCTATTATTATGTCAAAGTCTTTATCTTTGTTTTCATCTGTATATTACTTTGGATCTTTATTATTTAATATAAATTTAACTTTTGAATAAATATACGATAATAATTTAATCTCGGTAGAAAAAAGCATATAAAGAAAAAATAACATTCTTACAACTAAGGTCTTATCACTTACTTATTACCTTTCTAATGTTCAATTATGATGTAAATATAACTTATCTTAAATATTTGTATAATCTTAAATCCCCTATAGTTGGTTGTGTTTTCAATTATAAACAGCACTTTGCTGAAGGTTGGAAATTTTTGTAAAATTAGTAGGTGGTACACCTTTGTATTAATAAGCATTCATTTTAGGTTATTTATTAAATTTTGCTGTTCTTTTTTTGCAATGATGTCAATCATCGTTCATTTGCATTGACCATTAATAAAGAAAAATAATTACTTTATGATATATTTCCTAAATCCTTCATGCACTGCAAATAGATTTGAAATCGTGTAGTTACTTCATTTCAAATATCATTTATTTTGTTTATATAAAAAAGGTTCGTACTAAGCATTATTTTTTTTTTCGTCCCGGCTTAACGGTTTTTTTGTGCACAATTTGCCGAAAATAGTATTGATAATGCTGATCTTGTCAATTATTCCCTTCTTCTACGATTCTCTAAGCCTTTCCTAAGCTTGAGAAATCGTAAAAAAAATTTTTAGTCTCTGACTAAATATTCCGTCACCATTTGGGTTTAGGTCCATTATTTTTAGTTTAATTACTTAATAATTTTAATTTTAAAGGTTGTATTAATTTCTATCTTCATTATCCCTTAATCAGAATATAATGTAAATCATATTTCTATAAAGCTCTTCAACTTTTTATTACTTGTAAATTTTTTTTTTTTTATGTTTTATACTTTTTTAATTGCGCTAAGTTTGTTGTAACGATGGATTTCTCTATGTATTATCATCCATTTTTTTTTTTTATTTTTTTAAACGCTTTTTTAATTTTTTCTTGGAAATGCTATTAACTTTAGAATTTTTTTGCTGATGCACACAATTGCAAATACATTACCTAAACGACGTAGTTAATTTTCGCTTGTTTTTAATTTTGACTATATTCTTAATATTTGCATTTATTTTTAGAGATTTTTTCAATTGTGATTTTTTATTTTATGCTCAAGCCATATCTCTGATTACTTTATACATATAGTTATTAATTGATATTTATAATTAATTTATTATTAAGATTATATTATATTATAATGATAACTTTAATATTATGATTAGTATTTAATTATATATATCTGTCATCTTGTTTTTACTGATTATTAATATATGTAAATAGTTATTTATTATTTGATATACAATTTATTACTTATTATTATTATTATTGATGATTTTTATTATTATATTGTATATTATTTATTTTATTATATATATTTTCATTAAATTTATTTAAACTTTTTGATTAATATTTATAACAAATATTAGTTCTCACTTTATTATTTATTTATATTAATAGCTATATTCTAAGTTATCTATATTATGTTTATTTTATATACTAGTATTTTATATATATCTCATTTAATTATACATTTTATATTATTCTTAGATTCTTTATTAGTTTAGTTTATACCGATTTATGTTTTATTTTTTTTAAATTATTAGTAATATTTTCGTAAATATAAATATTATATTTATTTTTGATATTATTATTTTTAATTTTATATTTTACTTAATTAATTTTATCTCTTTTAATTAAACTTATTTTATTATATTATTATAATAGCATAAAAATTTATGTTCTTTCTATTTATTAGAAATTACTTATAATTATACGTATTTTATATTAAATTATATTTATCTTATGATATATATTATTTTATTTCATATTTAAACTAATCTATGCTCTTATCTTCGTTTATATTACCTTATATATTATACCCTTCTCAGTGATCTTCATAGTATTATAGTATTTATGTAAGTGTATATATATATACAGAGATATATGATATATATATATGTATAAGTATAATATATATAGTAGTATTATAAATAAACGTTAATAATTAATATTTAGTTATATTTTACTTATACTTATTAAACTATACTATTTTAGCGAAATAATTTATTATTATATTTATTTTTATAGTTATAAGTATCATATTATTATTATAAATAACAATATTAAATAGTTATAACGGATGTAATATAGAAATAATACTTCTATATAAAATATAAAATAGATCGTATATATTAAAATATTTAAAAATATATAATAATTATATATTTATTATTTTATATGATTATACTTTTTAAAATAAAAATATATTTATTATTTGGTTTTTTTTACGAATTGAAAATGAATCTAATATAAAATATATTATAAAATTGATATATGATAAATATATTTTAATGTAGAACTGATATGAATGTGACCATATAAAGGTTAATAGTTAAACGAGAAATGTTTAGATTTAGATCATGAACATTGATACTATAATAGATACTAAATAATAATTTAAATATATAGGTTATTATTATAATATTATAATAATCTAATTAAAAATTAAAATAATAAATAATATATAATATTTTAAATAACTAAGTCATAACATACTCATTATATGATTCTTCGTAGAGGTGCTGAAAGTTCAATATATAGCAACATCTAACCTCTACTGCAGGGGTCGACATGGTCTTTCATGGATTCTACTAAAGTCTTGACGAAATAGACCTTCTATGGGTGGACAGGGTCCCAAATTAATTTTCAGAATTAAGGTAGACACAGAATAGATATCGGTAGAGGACCTCAAATAGACAATAGAGGCCTAGCTGGAACACGAACTAACACCCAGCCTCCCTCTACGAGGACAGCATTATTCGCAAGTCTTATAGTCATGCAGATAGAAGACTGCAGATTCTTTATCTAGTACCATGAAAAATTGTTTCATAAAAACTAATTTTATGTTCAGTGGTGTCTTCAACATATTCAGAGCCATACAGTGACTTCCATTCGACGGAGCTTGATTATTTTTGAGGGCAAGAGGCTCAAGCCTTATTATCAGACATATGCTTTATTCATTTATAGAGTACAGCTTAATCATTTTGAAGGTAATATGGTATTCTTTAGTCTTTTTGAAGAAAGACAATGAGGAGGAAAGAGGGGAAATCTTGATTTGAGAATTTGTAAGTATTACTCATCTCAGTTTTACAAATTATAATAATATATAAACAAAAACATTTGTTTGATCGCACGTTATTTAGTACTTTTAGTACTTAATTATTTAAAAAACCTTTTTGCTCAGAAATGTCGACAATCCTTCTTAGCAAGAGAAGACGGTGCGGACGTGCGGGATACTTGCGTATATGAATGGCTACCCCCATATGAAAATAGTTGCAGAGGGAGAAATGTGAAGCAAAATTTTTGCTATTTAGGACTACGATTTTCTCAAGGATGGCTGAAGAGAGGTGCCGAGTTAAAGATAGCGAGACTATTTTCCCCTAAGTGATTAGGGTTGGCCCACCTCTGCGATACTTATAATATTAAACTTATAATTAAACATATAAATTTAAAAATTATGATAAAATATAAATATATATTAGTTATATATTGTAATATATATAATAACTTATTATATATTATAGAAAGAGAAGTAACCAATTCTGGATACGTCTGAGATTCCTTAGGTCCGAAAATAATAAGAATCATCCATATTATACTTTTTGTTTAAAAGTTTGTCTCTAATGATCATAGAATTTTTATTTATTGACTTAATCTTAATCAACTTTGTATCTCAATTTCTTCGTAGAAGTCTCTGAAGGAGACTGAATCGACGTTTGTGCGTCTGTAGATCAAACAAACTTTCATAGAAATTATTTTTAATTTCTATCTCTTATACAGGTTATACTTCCTATGCAAAGTTGAATTACACGAGAAGTAAATAGTAGTGAACATTAATGATTGAGATAATTCATAATAAATTCATATAATTTTTATATATGTTATATTAATTATATATTTTATATATAATATATTATTATAAATACAACTTATATAATATATTTCTTTTTATAATATTATCTATAATTTAGTAGTAATCATACATAATACATACTTTATATATGTTCATACTAATGTTAGTGTTCCAACGTTATAGAAATATATAAATATAAATATAATATTATAATAATATTTATATAGTATTAAATGTTGGTTTTTTATGATTATATATATTTTATATAAGTTTAAAATATAAAATATAATATATATTATATATATATATATGATATATATATTATGATATATATTTAATAATTATAAAATGGATAATAAATTTTATATATAATATTTTGTTTATAATGTATTTCTATTATATATAGTTAACGTATATATAATGATAAAATCATAATAGATAGTATTATATATTTAGTTTACATAGGCTTGGCCGTTATGGCGGGGGCAGCGGTAGGGCACTGCCCTCCCCCTATGGCTTTTAGAATCTTATTGTCGACAGATTAATTATGCTATCCACACAGTTATTAGATTTTTAATGATCAACATGCTAAACGATCTAAAGTATATATATATATATATTATCTATATATATATAATTCAATTTATATATATATGATATATAGTAATAGTATAGTATAGATAGGTATATATATATAGTCGTAATGGCTATAGGTATATATATTATATTATATATATATATATATATATTATATATATATATATATATATATATATATATTATATATATATAACATACGAAAAGCCTATTTTTTTAACTTGAGATACTTTGTGGCTGGGAAATGTAGGGCAGGGCCATGCCTACCCTGCCAGAGCTTGGAGTAAACGCCGCTGTCATATGTTTGATAATATTTACGACCTTCCATCACATGGCATCGTTGTTGCCCCAGTCAGAGAATCGTAAGACGTATTGAGAAGAATATTCTGAATTGTATGTTTTTTAGTTTTAACGAAATGCATTAAGGATTATTGATGTCATTATAGCTTTTTATTGCTCTACATCTAATTTTGGAATTACTATACGATTCCAGTTTAGTGAGGAGACTGTTATTATTGGGGTATAAAAATCAGAAATAGTCCTGGTCGTTGAAGGAGACCAAAGTGTTCTAACTGCTCTGTGATATGTGTGCTTGAGAAGCCGAAGATGTTATGGAGTTGTGCGGATGTCCAAAAAAGTTATTCAGATCTACTTATTAATCTGCACAAGGAGTAATTATCTGCAAATATGTGATAGTTATATGTATTAAATTTTAGACAGGCCTAGGATCTGTAAGTTATTTTAGGTTTCATATCACTTGATGTAGTGCATTGAAAACAAACGGGGTACAACTTTCCATTCTTCTTTGTTTGCTGGGTTCTAGTATGTTGATGATAATTCAAGTGATAGTGAGGCCAATCCGGTTATTAGATAATTATTAGTAGTTGTTGTATTCCTGGGTATATATTGTACAAGCCATGGAATTTAAATGGAAATTTAAATATTTATTGATCTGTATTTTAAAGATTAAAGTATATAGACTTATTAACAATAACCGTGTACAACCACCTTTATGTACACATTTGTGTAACAGATGTTTTAGAGGAAACAAACTCCTTTCCTTTATGAATAAGCTAGTTCTGCACAATTCTTGTGCTAAGCGTATTCTTAAAATATTAAAAAAGCACGCCATCACGTTTTGCAATAGAATAGTGTAGGCTTGATTTAGCAATCTATTCAAAGATGACAGGGTGATTTGGGCTCCTTTTATTCTGTTAAAACCATACTTTGTAGAAATAGTATAATATGAAATTTGCCAATTCATGTGCTTAAAGTTCCATGCATAATTTCAAGATAGAATAAAGATGCTCTTCAGTGAGCGCATTCAATCTAATATTATTTTTAAGTATTTGGTAGCAGCTTCAAGTGGAAATTATAAAAGAAACTATAAGGTTATATTTTTACAAAACTAGAAGGTGGTTTAGATGTGGACTGTTGAGCAATCTGCATGTTTTTTCAATGAACGCTCCTGTTATGTTTATCTAAAATTAAATATTGCATTTTAGATATTTTCAGGTCACCTATTAATTTTCCCGTACAAATATAAATGGGCTATTATTGTTGCACTATGACTGTCGCTATTACAGAGGGTTAGCACTTGCAGGATTACCTTTCTTTTGAATTTTGCAAGTGTGCCTTCCAATTCTAATGTAATTAAAAGCTGGAGATGTTTTTTGTGGAACATTTGAATCAAGCGGAGTAAATATGTATTAAAACTACCACATTTCACATTTTTATGATTTTTTCGACATGACTTTCATACTATATTTTTGGCGAAATGCTGAAGAGTGTGAGACCAATATTCAGAAAGAAGGTTAAATCGGAATGTATTTAATAGTTCTCTCTTGGTTTAGCGACGAGGCAGCAGAGCGGTAGATTGCCGGAACTTGATGAACCAGCTTTCTCGATTGGTTGTCTGCTTTCAGTTTGCATTTATGGATCGATCCATATGTTACGTGAAGAAATTTCTAGGCTTTTACTCCTCTTAAAAAATTACAAAGCTGAAATATATAGCCCGAGCAGCGTATATTGTTCTTACTACCACGAGATATTTACTTTAATTATCAAAAATATTAATAGTAAGATAAGCTAGTGTTGTTTGAGCTTACTTGGTTTGGTTGATGGGCTGTTCGGTGACCATCGACTGGCAAATATTTAAGACAAATGGAGTTTACAACAGCCCAGCAGTTTTAATAATTTTGATGATCAAAGTACACCTTTTCAAGTTATCGAATCTTAGTTTTTTAAAAACTTACATCTGTTGCTCCTGTCATTTCAAAGTATAATAAAGTTACTGACATAATTACTGTTCCAGGATATCGAATATAACAGTGAAGCCTTAAAAAGTAGTTTATGTAGAATCTCCTTTCGACGCGTTGTTCGAAGATACCAATCATTGTAACTCCGTGCAGATTTTTTTCAATGTTGGTTTCTAGTTTATAGAACTTAAATTAAATATACTAGTATGTTACATTTCTTGAAATCTTCCTAATATTAAAGCTTGAGGGAGAAAATATAAGAATTGATAGGCAGAATTTATGGCACAATTTTTTAGCAGAACAGAAAGGATTCTTTCAGCAGGAAGGTCTAATTTGTTGAGTTTGTTAACGAAGCCACAAACGAACTGCTTGCAGTCAGCTATTCATCAGCAGCAGGAATGTCCCTTGGCATGTTGTTTGCATCATGCTTATAAAAATACTATAATGTCATTAGACCAGAAAAGAGATTATAATGTCATTAAACTAGAAAGGAGATTAGTTCATCGAACAACTAAGATATAGGTGATTTTGAAAAATGTTTTTTGCGTTTCATTCGCTTTCACCGTATAATTTATAGACAGTTTAAGTAATGCTGTAATCCTTTTTAGATATTTTACAAAAAACTGATGGAATGAAAAATTTTAATGCCTGTCTCGTTTTTTAAAGTGACAAACTTTTATTATTACATGCTTGTATCTAAAGATATTTTTGCCTCAATGTTTTTTCATTTCTTATGGTGCTTGTATCCAAGGAATTCCATGCCTCAATTATGCATGTGGCATTCAATGCACAAGACCCTTATTTTCCAACGTTGGCAAGGCAAATAGCATTCGTATATTTCTCAAAGACCTCCCATTTATTTTTTATAAACGTGTCAACTATATGAATTTTTGCACTTAATACGAAGAAATTTGAATATTTATATTTTTTATAAGATTTATTATTTTATTATTTTAAAGTTTTATTTTTCTAATATGTATTTTTAAGATGTTTTAACTATTTTTATGAGCGATTTTTATAAATTCTCCCTTTCATGTACCAATTTTGAGTGAACTATTATTTTTCATTTTAATTTTTTTTTTTATTTTTTTAATTTTCTTTGTGGTTTTTTGCAGCTATTGGGTACATTTCTCAACATGTTTTAAATATTTCTTTTTGCTTTGATGGTTTATTGCTTTTATTTCATTATTATGTCTCTATATTAGATTTTTTTTTTCGCATGGCTTTATGTATATTCCTGAATATTGCATTCGAGATTAGATGGTGGAACCGCGACCTTTTTTTGACCTTTTCTGACTGCTTTGACCTATGGTTTTTTTTTGAGCTGCACGATTATTTATTGATCCTGACCTGATACTGTATGATTTTTTGTCCGGGTGGTCACCTTTTTTTTATTGTTTTGCTCCTTTGACCTTGTTCTTTCGACTGCAATACTTCCTTTGTTTGATGGTAAAATGGGGTTTTGAAAGGCACAAATCTTTCACTTTTTTCCTACTCCTTGTCCTTATTAAAAAATCAAAATAGAATCGATTTTTTTGATATATTTTACTCACTAATTTATTTTTACAGTTAACCTTATTATTTTTTTTGAGTTAACTTTCTTTACTTTTTGATGAATCCACCAATTTATTGATTACCCCAAATCTTTTTTTGAAAACCATAATTTTTTGAGATACCATAATTTATTTATTGTGTGCTAACTTATTCCTTATATTATTCTTGGCAACCTCTCAATTTTTGGGCAACCTCTTTCAGTTAGTAAGGGTCTGCGTCCAAACGGTTTTACTTCTCTTGCTCAATCGGTTCTTTGTTTACGTGAATTAACCCACCCTTTTATTATACAACCCCCATTAATTTTTTTCGGGATTCATGTGTGTTTTTCTTTATATTTTGTGCCCACTCTCTTTTTTTGGTAATTATTTTTTTTTTTGTATCTCCTTTTTCTTGTTCTGATAGTGTCAATTTTTTGTCGCTACGTTCATATTTTTTTTGTTACCCTTTCGCGCCCGTCATTCCATGGAGATCAATTTTTAGTTTCCCTTGTAGGTAATTAGCTTCTTCAACGTATCTTTTCTTTCCTGTGCAATCTTTTCCGGTGTTCATGTTTCGGTCACGACTTGAGGGTTTCTGATGTTTTGCTTGCGGGAATTCATACTTGCGGCATTTTGACAACGAGGTAACAATTTTGACTCCCTGGTTGGTTTCATGGGTGCACATTTTGGACTTATACCCAGCGGTACCTTTGTATTCGGACCTACCTCTTGAGCACTTCCGTACAGGGGTCCACAGCAAATAACCATCTTTTTTTTAGCCACAGGCGTTTATATATTATCAATTATTGTCATCTCATGGGGTCAATTTGACCTCACTCATTGAATTTATGTAAGTTGGCTATCAGCGTTGCTAGACTTAGCCAACAAAATATTTTTTGATCATAAAAATAATAAAAAAAATTTTTTGTTTAACATTAAGTTACTTTTTTGTCATGAAACGTCAAATATTTTTAGTAACAAATAGCTATAACTTGGTTAAACATAAAACTCTATTAAAAGGATAAAGCTTTATAGAAGATTATTAAAAAAAATATCGCTTTGCAATAAGTTGTAAATATTTATATGGTTATATCCGAGAAGGATCAATTTTACCTGGACCCAACTCGAATGTACAAACATTAATAATTGGCTATCCTCATTTAGCTTGGCCCAAGGATTAACTTACCATGTTCGTACGTCAGTTATTTGATTACCTCATCACCAATTGTATCAGACCAACACCTTGGTTCCATGGTGTTCAAATTTGGAACCAACCAGGAGTTGATATATTTTTAGATCTATTCATATTTAAAAATAACTATAGTGCCCATTATCTTTTGATGTCTCTTAACCTTGATATTGAACGATGATTTAATTTTTCGCCACTTGAACTTTAAAATTAATATGGTGGCAATATACCATGGGGTCATAATTATGTTACCCACTCGACTAAACTTGATTAGCAATAATTGATGGTGCTCCCAATCACCGTTAATATTTTAATATATAATAGTGAAATGTTGCTAATATTGTTATGATGACTATGATATATAATCCTAAAATAAGATCAGTTGTCAGAATGGGAAAGTGCCTGAGAGTAGTATGTTGCTTCATATTGATGAGATGCACAATTAGGGCTGAAGTTGTACCACAACGTGAAGATGCACAAGGTGAAGTAGACACATTATTGACGTAAATGACCATTGTTTGAAATAAAAAGTTATGGCCCACATAGTGACCGTTGAGTGAGTAGCCAAATAAGTGAACCAACTGAGTGCCATTTTACATTTTGACGCTTATATATTAGCCTTCACATTTTCAATCCGAAGCTAAATAGATAATAAGCTAACCTAAATAATTAGGGTTAAAATATAGGGTATAACTTTCTTCACATAGGTAAAATATTGGTTATATTTAGGAATTATACGAATGTGGTTGTTGATAAATAATTATCAAGTTGACCTTAGAAATGCAATTAACATACATAATAGAAGTATAGTATTTTTATTAAAATTATACAAAATAAACATTCATAGAATATAACACAAGTATAGGGGGGGGGAGAAATTAAAGAGAATTTTAGGAGATTTACACAGCTAGACAGTGACCGCAAAACCGTTATCGGTGTCCGATAGTCCGCGTTCCTCAGGTAGCCCCGTTCGCGAAAAATTCTACAGCAGCCAGTTTCAGAGTAAATATAAACATTTCTATAATTTTAATAAAATTGTACGGAATTTTATTAAAAACATGTCATATGCTTTTTATTCTTGCTTTACAGCTTTAATTAATACCTCGTTATTTGTCATTTATCATTCAATACTTAAAGAGCTATAGGATGTAGGGAGAGAATATTACGTTCGAAAGTCACTCGGGCTATCTTATGTCTATGATAGATAGGTCCTGCACATGCTGTGGATTAAAGAAACTATTGTCTTATTATTAAATTCAGTCTTTTTATTTTCAAAGTAAATGGAGAGTTTTTAGAAAATATTGAAACGATTATACCTCTGTTTAGCAAATAGAAATGCCATTAGCCATAATAAGGTGTGTTATAGAATTGTTTTGATCTTGAAGAAGAAAAATTTTTTAGAACGAGACAGATTTTAGTTAAACGATGTGTTGAACAGATTTTAATCAAATTTGCAATGAGAGGCTAAATATAGATTATTTATCGTACCATATACGTTAGTGATTTATCAACTACTGGAGCAAATTATATGCAACTGAAGATACATACACAAAAGTTATACTAATAGATGATTAGCTAGTTATGTTGTTTATGACATGCAACAAATTACCATAGAAACTTGTGCAAAAGGATGATTGTCAGAGCTATTCAGTTATCAACTTTAATATGTTTTAAAATTAGTTTCTTCTTAGCCACTTCTATTCTATAATATATCTCGTGTATTTTCATTCAACACATAGAGACTATTTAATATTTACATCAAAGAAAGAGGTGTACAATTAGGCATAACTGCTGCGATTATTGTATTTCTTCTGAAACAAACGACTCGAATCTAATGTGTACTTATTTCATAATTGTATTTGTTATGGCTGATGAGAATTTTGTTAGAAAATCATACTTACTTGAGATGCTAAGATTTGATTAAAATGGCGTGATAATTTTGGTGGTGCATACTTAACAAAGAACTCCAAGAAGCTTTATACCTTCCTAGCGTTTACTTCGAACAGGTAAGTCAAAGAAGATTTTCATACGAAAAGTAATATAAAGAGTTACTTACGCTCACCCACACCGTTTATTTAATTGGGTTGTGAACATATAGATTCAACGGTCGAACTCCAAACAACACGCACTACGTTGTGCTTCGGTCTCTCATACAACATTCTCGCCTCTATGTGACGCCTACAGAATCTCCCAATGCTGGTATGTATCATAACCGTTTATGTTGAGGAAGAGTATTAAAGTGAGTCATCAGCTCTTAGTTGTCATGAAAACAGTTATTAGTTTTATATTCCTCTCTTTTATAGAAATAGCAATTATTTCAGGTATCATTAGAGTGAGATTAGGCGAAACTAGCAGAGAATACGTAAATAATTTATGAATAAGATGTTTCAAAGAAATTCTGAGAACTTTAACAGTAGGACATCTAGTTGAAGTCTTGTGATTATTATATATTTTTATCTAATAAACATAAAAAGAGGAAAAATGATTCAGAGAAAGGAAACTTCTAGAATGTTAAGGAAAAAGATACGCTTCTCGTTAGTACGAAACATTCATCTATACAAAATTAAAAACTCCTCCCTATAAGCTTAAAGAATTTCTGATTTAATATACAAAAACAAACTGTATATAACAAGAGACCGAGCAGAATTCGGTTTTTCTCTGACCACTTTATTCTTCTCCGATTTGATATTTAGCTACCCTGATAATCATAAGTGAGTGTCTCCATAAAATAGAAGAGGCTTCCGCATAGTATTTGATCATATATGCAGTATATTTTTGAGAAAAATGAAAGAACTATACTTATAAAATTAAACACAGCATCATTGGATTCAGGTAACTATTTAGTTTCAGTGTCTCACGGGATTCATCGACACTCACACCATCATATGGCCCAGTTATTCGCCGAACACTTGCGCAATGTCCACAAAGTCACATCTTTCTTATCATTCTTTACGAGCCCCACTATGTACCGCGGATATTACAGACTCCCAATGCAATTAGACATTTACAACCTCTTTTCACAGCAGAGCAAAGTTCGCACCAACAGATCCTTATTTGTGAACGACTCAATTATCTTTACGCAGCAGCCTCTAACTTCCTAGATTATGATACTTCGTATATTAGAAAAACAGATTTAAGAGCACCACACATATTTGACAGAAAGAAGGTGTTAACTTAGTAGATCATTAAACTCCAGATCGAGTTAAACTATCCAATGTTAAGGAACGCATCTATTAAATATCAGGCTGTCCTAACATATAGAAATGTATGTACTCTCGCTTTTCATCTTCTAGATCCTGAAGAAATGTCTTTCATTCCGATTGCTAAGTTTTCCCGTTCTTCAACTCAGAATCGTTTTTCATGCCAGTGGATAGATACATTGTGAATACTCTTTAATTCCGACGGGAAGCTGGAGTGTTCTGCCTTTGCATACCTATAGTATTTATGATGTCAAAAGAAATTCTAATGTTTATTTCTTCAATGAGAAAAAGATAAGATAAGAGAAGATTAAAAGGATGGATTAAGAATGTAGAGTTTTCAGAGCTGCTTTGAAGACTATTATAAAACTTTTAAGAAGATCAGAGAGAATTAAAATAAAATGTTGTTTCTTAGACTTAAAATTATGGATATTAAATCACATTTAACGAATTATCTAGGAAAATTTAAAGCAAGTCAGTGCTGAGTTTGGTCTTGAAATAGAACATATGTAATACAGTATTAGCGATAAACTGTACATGAGAACCCTAAATATCCAAACATGAGGGATTAGCATTTATTAATGACCTTATCAATATTGGAAATGAATTTTTATTATACTTATAATGATCTTAAAGTATAAATAAGAATAAAAACAGCGTAAACTATTTTTCAAACTGAGATTTGTCCATAAGGAGGATATAAATCAGTGATTTTCAAAGTATTTAATATATTTTCCTATTAATTCAGGACTGACTTTAGAATTTAGACGATAAG
>JABUQX010123733.1:5000-10000 GCA_015478945.1 Trachelipus rathkii | reverse complement strand
AAATCCTGATTACAAAAGTACCTCCTTTATTGTGAAAGGGAAATTCTTTAACTTTATAACTACCTCATTCTGAAACAAGGAGGCTCGAAACTATAGTGCAGAAAAATAAGAAAAATAATAATAATAATAAAAAAAAACAATGGTCGATATTTGAAAAATCGTCGACATTAAGCTCCCACCGAAGAGAAGGAAAAAAAAAGGTTTATTGAAGACTATGTTTATAGTATTGCAATAAAAGAGAAAAATATGAAGGCCTCCATTCTTCCGGGAGATATGGATGACAAAAAAAATGGTTTACTTAAGATACAACCCCTGTAACCTCAACCCATTAAAGTCTCAGTCGCGTTTGTAGGACGCTCTAAATTCTCAAATGATGAATAGCATATAAGATACTGAATACTCCGTTTCCATCGTGCTAATCCAACCCTTTGAATTGTTTGGATAGTAGACTATTCAAAGAATAACAATTGTTTGGCTCAACCAACAATAAATACCCCCCTTCGAAGGGAACGTGGTCTCTGGGAACGCCCCTTCGACTCCCCGAAAAGAAAGGGATGGTTGAGTATGAAAAAAGAGATTGTCATTCCTTCATATTCAAGGGAAATATATAAAAGGGGTTATCACCTCTTTAAAGTCCCAGGAATTTCTCCATACGACGTAATCATATCGCGTCATACGCCCATCCAAACGCCTAGGGAAACGTGACTAACAAGAAGGGGTTTTAGGATAATTCAGTTCTTAAAGTGAGATATGATAAAAAAAATGAACGTCCTACAATTGCCCTGAAAGCTTCGAAAGGTTTGTAGGCTACAGCGAGCTTAAAATATTAGGTTTGTACCATGTTTAACGCAAATGTCATCCAACTCCCCCCGAGTACAAGGAAGCCAAGATAAAAGTTCTACAGTTGTGTCTATGGATCACAAGATAAAAGACGTTACTGCGCAGTGTACGTAATGTCTAATTGTAGAACATTTGTATGTTATGTCAAAGGACAAAAAAAAAAAATGGTTCGACTATTCTTCATCTGAAAGAATAGCCTTAATGCGTTGTTTCGCTAAAATGTGAGCTTGACGTGTAGTTCTCTCCGGTTGGGAACCCAATGTCGAGGTAGGTTCCTCTAAAGAGGACGCGTCATCTAAATTAAAAATATTAGAATGGATTTCTAAAGGGTATAGATGCACTATAGCTCGAGTGATCTCCCCATTCTTTGTATTTAATGAAACTGATCGGACGTACCCATCAGGAGAAGTGTGAAGGGTTTTTACTATGCCTAATTTCCATTTCAAACGAGGACCATCATCCTCCACCAAGACTACATCACCGATAGCAATGTTAGGATGGCCAGAAACATTCCAAGATTGCTTAAGATTAAGTAAATAGTCCTTACTCCATGCACACTGGAATTTGGAAATAAGCGAAAGCGTGTACCGATACCTTTTATTTAATTTAAACGGGTCCCGGTAAGTAGTGTCCGACTCTAAAAGCTCTTCTGGAATAGGAAGAGTGTTAAATTTATAACCCACAAGTGGGTGTGAGGGTGTGAGAGGCTCCTTGCTATAAGGCTCGTCTCCCACAAAAGTGATATTTTCCCGGAATGACTCTAAAGTTGTTTTTTCCGCTTCGATGAATCGTTCATTTGGTAGGATGTCAATGTGTGATAGAGACCACAGTCGGTCTAAATCGTCAGTGGGGAATGAAGCTTCCTCTCCTTCCTCTTCTTCTGGTGCACTGGAAGGAAACTGCTGTTTCTCCACCTCCTCTTCATCGCTAAGTTCGGAAGGAAGATGTTCCACTCCGATTTCTTCTTCGCGTTTTGTGGAGGAGGGGTGGTGCTCCTTATTGAAGGGGATTGTTTCGGGTCTAAAATCGTCATAGAGACGAACTTCGGCCCGATACGTTGAAACGACCGAAACCTGTGACTCAGAATTGCTGGAAACAAAGGGTAATTCCCCCCAAATTAATTTTCCAACGTTGGTAACCATCAGGTTGATTCCGCGGAAAGTCTCATATGACTTCAAAAATCGGGGAAGAGCGTCCGAGCCAAGAAGAATCCCTACATCTGTCACGGTATTTCCAGTGGGATAAGGGTTGGCTAATTTGACATGATGTCTACGTAGCATTCTTGTTGTCTTGACCAATCCAGGGATATGAATATCTGTGGGAAGGTGATCAACAACGATAGCCGAGATGGGAATAGTGCCATCTTCCGTCTTAATTTTTAAAGTCACGACATCACGCAACATGGCGGGGCCATTTTGATTGATGCCGTTAATAGCTATACGAATTTTGGAGTGAGGAACACATTGCAATGCTCTCACCACTGAGCGAGATACAAGACTGCGTTGCGAGGCTTGATCATAAAGCGCTCTTACAAGTATAGTCTTGTCTCCTTTATAAACAGATAAGTCTGCTAATGGTAAAGCAACTCCTCTATTTGCTGAGAGGAGTGTTGTCACATTCGAAGTCTCCTGAGGAGGAGACGCGGGTTGTGTCTGTGAGGAAACGTTTGCCCTCTGGCTCTGGTTTCCATTTTGACGACAGAACACTACATGATGATCTGTTGCCTGACACTTAAAACAAGGCCTTTGGTTTTTGCAATTGGAGGTGGTGTGGTTCTGAGCCAAACACCTTTCACACCAACCTTGGGCCTTAACCACCTGTTGTCTCAATTCTGGTGTCGGAAGCAAGACACACTCCGAAGGATAATGCGGTCCTTTACAAAATCTACATATTATGACTTTATCCCCAGTATTCTCACTGGTGGGGGCCGCATTTTGAGCAGGTTGTTTCGTAGAGTGGGATTTTGTTCCCGTAGTAGTCAAAATTGTTGAAGCCTTCGGTTGGGCTCCTGTGAACTTCTGTTTGTTTGTTGGTGATTGTTGTGAAGTGTTACTTCCTTTAGATGATTCCCTGGTCTCCTTAGCTCCTTTGGTTTCGGAAGAAATTTGTCTAGATGCTTCCAAAAAAGAGAGGGCTTGATCTACCATCTCCACGAGAAAGTCTAGAGTCCAATTTTCTTTGGCCTTGCCCCAGGGTACTTTGTCCTTTATCTCCTGAGGTATTTTCTGAGCTAGGAGGGAACCTAGAATGATTGAGCAACTCTTACAATCACCAATCATCTCCTTATTCTTAAGGGATTCTACATAGCAGAACAAATCTGCTTTAAACCTATACAGGTTCTCATAATTATATTCAGGAGGAGACAGTCCACATAATTTCAAAATTAGCGTCTCAATGACCTTAGCTTTGTTACCAAAGTCATTTTTGAGCTGCTTCAGAACAATCTGGTAGTTCTCTCCGACCCGTGAGTATCCGGAAACAAGTTTCAAGGCATTACCCCTTAAGCAGTCGAAAAGAAGTTCCAATTTAATATTGTCCTTATAACCGTGACCTTCTGCTATTGACTCGAATGCCTCTATAAATGATTGAAATTCAATTAAATTTCCATCAAATAGTGGTAGCTTTTTAGTAGGAGGCCTAAAAAGACCGAAGTTATGGTTGTTCCTAGAGCAACAAGAATTCCTCGTTGAGGAAGAAGTACATGAACCTTTATTAGATTTTTTCATAGAGTTCAAATATTCATCAGCACGATTTATTTGTTCTCTGATCATCCTTTGAATTTTAAAACATTCTGTATCGTCTGCAATGAATAATGCACCGCTCAAGGAGTCTTGAATGATCTTGTCACTCTCGTCAAGTTTTAAACTGATGTCGTTTAATAATTGACTAAGTGTGAGAATAGATGCTGAAGAGGCCTCGGGAGCTGATAATAAATCTTCAAGTTCGGTAGAGGCAAGACTGAGACGAGCTCTTTGAGATAAACGAACTCGTTTCGAGTCCCTGAGCTCTTTTGTGTCCGTCGAATCCACATTATTCAAATCAGATATGTTCTCAACAGTGCTGTTGCTACCTAACTCTGATGTAGACTCCGGGATAGACAGAAGGTCTGTTGCCGTCGTCGTTTTTCTTTTGGTATTTTCGTTCCGAATGGACCCTTCCTCTTTCGATGCCCCTGAATTGGAAATTCTCATGGGACTAGGCCCTTTTGCTCCCTTCGACCTTGTCATAATATTATATTTTAATTAAAATACCAAAAGGAAAGGTATATACAAAATATTAAAGCACGTCCACCAAAGTAAACTGCGTTTTATGTCTGTCTGTCTACTGTAAGCCAGCCAATACAGACAAACACAAAAAAAGAAAAAATATATAAAAAAATAGAGAAAAGATTAAAAACCAAAAAAATATGTCTGCTTCCTCAAGCGATGTATACAGAAAAAATTAAAATATAAAAGCAAAAAGAAAATGATTAAAAACGAACTTAATCTACCCTATAGTATATACATATAGATCTTAAGTAATATCTATATACAAACAACTAGGAAGAAAAGGCAATAATAATAATAATAATAATAATAATAATAATAATAATAATAATAATAATAATAATAATAATAATAATAATAATAATAATAATAATAATAATAATAATAATAATAATAATAATAATAATAGTAATAATACACACACACACACACACACAAATAATTACAATAATAATAATAATAATACACACACACAATAATAATAATAATAATAATAATAATAATAATAATAATAATAATAATAATAATAATGATAAGAAAGAAAGGACAATAAACAAAAAAGATAATAAAACCAAAAACTAAAAAACAAAAAAGGAATTCAAACCGAACACCAAGTTCAATTCCTATTGTGTTCCCTAAAAAGGGCAAGCGAATAAATCCGTACATAATAAAAAAAAATTAAATAGAATAGTCACCGGCCAACTAAATCAAATTGAGAAATAATTCTCCATTTCCTCAATTTCAATTTAATTCTCTTTCAAAGAAACCGAGTTCCCTTAACAATATGATTATTTATTATAAACACGTGTTCAAGGCTCTCTTCATTGCGAAAGAGAAAAAAAAAATTAAATAAAATTGAAAAATGGCGAAATGAATAATAAATGAGGGTCCACC
>JABUQX010123732.1:0-24209 GCA_015478945.1 Trachelipus rathkii | reverse complement strand
GATGTGCTTCGTTTCAGTCTGAATTGGGTGTTTAACCGTTTTCGCATTTATCGTAAAGAACGCTTTCGCGTTTTTCGTGCATAACTAATAACCATATATATATAACCTTAACATATATATATATATATATATATATATATATATATATATATATATATATATAACTTTATATATATATATATATATATATATATATATATATAACTATATATATAATAATATATATATATATATATATATATATATATATATATTATTTGTAAAGGTATTAAATGTTAAATTAGGGGGCTCGAGCCGACGAAAAAGGGAACAGAAGGGGGGACGTTTTCATACCCCGTAGGGACGGAGGAACCCCGCGACACCAAATACCAAAGAGCGGAAATTAATAATTTTCGGACAAGTTATCTTACATCGTATTTAAACTATTGTAAATATGAAAATCTTATTTTAAGACTTTTCTTATCTTTTTTATTACATTTTCTGAACTAAAATTGTTCACTGATTACAAAAATGACATTTGTTTTTAGTGTAGCATTTGTAGTTTTGTAGATTAAATGTATGTACTAAAATAAAGTCTTACAATATTTATATATATATATATATATATATATATATATATATATATATATATATATATATATATATATATATATATATATATATATATATATATAGAGATAATAATATTATTATTTTTGTGTATTATTGTGCAACTTGAGATGATATTAGTGTCGTATTATGTATTAAACATAGAAATTAAATCACTCTACCTCTCGAGTACGCAATAATTAATATATGACAGAAAGATGTATTAAAGAGATTTTGATGTTAATTCATATATTAATATTCTTTTTCTTGTATTGTTTTTTTTCACAGATCATAATAGACAATTTTTATATTGTATAATAAATACGGACTGGGTCATTGACCCTTCGAATACATTTTCGTGAGTACTCGAATCCAAATATTATATTTATTAGAACGATTCGCACAGGGGCGAGTGCTATAGTGCCTCGATGTACTGTGCTTGATCTTATTCACCATTCTCTCTAATTTTTATATCTTATTATTTCACTGATGATCAACATAGCGTATCAAACTGACACTTACAAGAGATCTTGTTATAAGAACATTAATTACATAATAACACCTTCAATTTTAATACAAAAATAATATATTTAGCGTGCCAGGGCCAGGCCCCGGACACGTGTCGACGGCTCTAATGTCGTTGGCCGAACTGGCCTTCCCTTCCTCGGTCGCCTATAGAACCGGGTAGGATAAAGACATTCTTATAAGATGTAGCAATTTTACCGTACATAATAAATACACAACTTTCATAGATGCTTTGTTTCTACTCTTATCATAATAGCTTTTGCCTCAAATGAGTTCTAGCTTTATAATTACAATAAAGATTATAAAAGCATTATCTTATAGTACTAGAATTAGTACATATGGTGATCCCGAGCAAGCAAGAATACCCAGCCTTCCATTATAATAAATACATTTTTTAAAAATTTTAAAGTTGGAAGACATATTCCGTAGAATTTATCTCATTTTTAGAGACAAGCTCCCAACTTTTTTTGTTTGTTTAAAAGCCTAAATCGCCTGCCTTTAGACCTGCAGCTACCCGAATGACATCAGATGTCTATTTGGAGTTCATAGCTCCTCCCACTCTCATATGGTACCATGAACGAAAGTTATATTTCTCTCGTTCTTTCAGATAAATTTTAAATGCGATTTCCTAATAATTCGAAAAATATATTAATTAGACGGCACCATAAAACATTATACAAATAATTTTAATCAGATAGATCGTACTATTGACACATAAAATAAAATTCGTACATTACACATCATCAAAATTTCATTACACTTTTTTAGTAAGAGGACCTTTCTAACCTAATTATTAAAATCAATAAATAAAATACAATCATTTTTAATATGGAGATCTCCAGCATGTAATTTTACCTATAGACTCAAGGTCTTCACAAAATAGATATTTTAAAATATAAATTTTAATACCCTTAAATTTATTCCCGTTTTCTTTCTTTAGAAAAAGGAATATTTCTTCGTTAATGGGAACATCATACGCGTCCCATTTTACAAATACGATTTCCGTTAGCAGTAACGTTTTTACCAAATAAATTTTATTATCCTAAACAACACAGTTACAAATTTTTCTATTTAAACAGAATTTTTATTACCTTCATTCACGGAAAATCTTACGATCCCCGTATTATAAATATTTGTTACACATTTCAACCTCCTGTTCCCTCCAGCGTGGGGGACTGGGAGTGAGAATGATGGGGGGAAACCCTCATTCTCCTTCGCTACAAATGCATTTCCCTGACTTTTAACTTCTTTAGGAAAAAGTAAGAATTCTCCTTTACATGCGAGCTTATAATTATTCTATGTCAACAAAACCAATCTACCTACTTTTCACTATTCATAATATTATTATGCTGCCGGGTCTAATATATTTTAATTACTTTTAATAAAACAAAATAATTATAAAATTAAATTTGCACTAAAAAAATACTTTTGTTGATGAAAATAAACCATATGTGAGAATAGAGAAACTTCGCTGGCGTCACTAAGATGGGTTGAGAGCTTTGACAGATAGGCGATTTCGAGCCTTGGGGTATTTTGTTTTCTTCCCATTTTTTTTTTTTTTTTGTTGTTTTTGTTGTTGTTATTTGCGGACTCGCTTGTTCTCATCCAAATTTTGAAGTTAAGCCTACTTCGATGAGTAACAGGCTAGATCGTTTGGACCGTGAGTCATAAAATCAAGAGTCTGACTTTTCTCTTCAGTTTCAAATTTTAGAGAAAGGTTTTTCTTAAGTGCTTTTGGAGGATCTCAATGGTGGGGAGTTCTTCTCTTTACCCACCCCCTTTTTCGCATCTCAAGGCTTCCTTGTTGTTTGTAGAAATTCGTTGGACGATCTTTTTTATTTATTTTTTTATTTTTTTTTTTGAAAAAGCACGGTGATTTTCAGTTTATGAAAGGAATTTTTTTTTTTTTTTGGGGGGTAACGACTTTTTTTTTTTTCTTTTATAAAAAGAAACTTTCTTCACGTTACAAGATGTGCCTTCAGTATTATTAAATATAACCACAAGACTTACTTTCTTAACACTCGTTAAAAATATATTCTTCACTCGAGTAATACTGGACACTTTCATTAATTATCACCGCGCTACTTATTATTATTATTATTATTATTATTATTATTATTATTATTATTATTATTATTATTATTATTATTATTATTATTATTATTATTATTATTATTATTATTATTATTATTATTATTATTATTATTATTATTATTATTATTATTATTATTATTATTATTATCTGTCCCTTTTTATCAGACAGGTTGATATTTGAAAGTCACTCTTCTGGGGTTGAACCACATATGTACAGCGAGATGATGAGGTCATTAATTAATTAAACATAGAATTAAATCACTCACCCCTCGGGTACAATAATTAATATGATGAAAGGTGTATTAAAGAGATTTTGATGTTAGTCATTTATTAATATTCTTTCTTGTATTGTTTTTATCACAGATCATAATAGACAATTTTTATATTGTATAATAAATACGGACTGGGTCATTGACCCTTTGAGTACTCAGCATTTATGGGATGAGAAAACCCGGTGCTTTAAAAACTACGTTTGAAGCGTTCTTTTATGGGGACGTGGATGGCCTAGTGGTTAGAGCATCCGGTTGTTGTTAACTCAGCAACGCGGAGTCCAACGTTCGAATCCCGCTGACGAAGAGTAAAATCTTCTGTGACTCATTCATTCATAAATATTATATTTATTAGAACGATTCGCGCAGGGGCGAGTGCTATAGTGCCTCGATGTACTGTGCTAGATCTTATTCACCATTCTCTCTAATTTTTATATCTTATTATTTCACTGATGATCAACATAGCGTATCAAACTGACACTTACAAGAGATCTTGTTATAAGAACATTAATTACATAATAACACCTTCAATTTTAATACAAAAATAATATATTTAGCGTGCCAGGGCCAGGCCCCGGACACGTGTTGACGGCTCTAATGTCGTTGGCCGAACTGGCCTTCCCTTCCTCGGTCGCCTATAGAACCGGGTAGGATAAAGACATTCTATTGGCTGTTTCAATTTTAAATAATATAAAAAAGAATAAAAATAGTTATGTGTGATCTTATAAGATGTAGGCAATTTTACCGTACATAATAAATACACATAACTTTCATAGATGCTTTGTTTCTACTCTTATCATAATAGGTTTTGCCTCAAATGAGTTCTAGCTTTCTAATTACAATAAGATTTAAAAAGCATTATCTTATAGACTAGAAATTAGTATATATAATATATATTATATATATATATATATATATATATATTATATATATATATATATATATATATATATATATATATATATATATATATATATATATATATAATATATATATATAGTGTCAGGGCTCGTTCTATATGGGTTCGGGGGCTGGGCCCCTCCAAATTTAAAAATGCCAGGCGTAGGATGTTGATGGAAATAAAAATTTTTTGGTTCAAAGAAAGTGAAAAAAAATTTTTTTTAACAATTTACTACATAAAAAAATAGTAATCAATAAAGAAAATAAGAAAGAATCCTTTTTTGCAATCACAGTATCGAATCGACGATATATTTTTTTTTTTTTAATATATTCAATAATATAAAATTTGGGCTGTGTTGTTCCAGCCCTAAAAATAGACCAACTTTATTAGTTCTTAAAAATAAGACAAATATGACAACTTATATAAAAAAAATACCAAATTCCTATTGTAGCTTTCTATTAAAGTTGCCAGTTTTGGCTTTCTGCTATTTGTATAGCAAGTGAAAATTAAAATCTTTCATATAAAAACTATTTTCAATTGTAGGGGGTTGCTAGGTTTAACCTTTAACTGTCCTTCTGTTACTTGTTAAATAAAGGCCATAAAAAACATCAGTTTTTTCTTATGCTTATAGCTGAGGAGTTGGATGTTTTTTTGTTTTTTTTTTTGTGCGAGAAATAATTACAGGGTCCCGAATAGCCGACACCTGTATTTAAAAAACTACGGTAGCACATAAACACTTAATACATTTTTGAAATCAGCGACATTTTAATGGCAGGAAAATGAAAAAGAAATAAAATGAAGGGTGAATTATAAATATATATATATAGTATATATATTGATATATATATATACTTATTATATATATATATATATATATATATATATATATATATAATATATATATATAATATATATTATAGCTATAAATAATGAAATGCAATAAGTTTTAACCTTTCAATCAAATTTGTAATTGTAAATACCCCCTAATTTATTTTCACCATGCTAGGATACGATCCCTGACCCTGAAGATGAGCGTGGCATGTGTTGACCACTACGCTACGACGAGAGAAAAGAGAAACCGAGAATACTTCTCCCTACTGTCCAAGAAGAGCATTCCTACGGTTCCTCCCGCTCGCACTCGAACGTAGGGCCAAACAGGGTACCACGCATGGTGAATAATAATACCATAAACCGGGGGTTATTTTGTATAATGAAATGCAATAATTTTAACCTTGCAATCAAAATACATTAGGGGTAAATACCCCCTAATGTTATTTTCACCATGCTAGGATACGATCCTGGACCCTTGCAGATGAGCGTGCATGTGTTTGACCACTACGCTACGACAAAATAACCCCCGGTTTATGGTATTATTATTCACCATGCGTGGTACCCTGTTTAGCCCTACGTTCGAGTGCGAGAGCGGGAGGAACGTAGTAGTGCTCTTCTTGGACAGTGGAAGTATTCTCGGTTTCTCTTTTTGTCTCGTCGTAGAGCGTAGTGGTCAACACATGCACGCTCATCTGCAAGGGTTCCAGGATCATATCCTAGCATGGTGAAAATACATTAGGGATACAATTACAAATTTGATTGCCAGAGTAAAAATTATTGGCATTTATTACACTAAATAACCCCCGGTTTATGGATCGTATCACCATGCGTGGTACCCTGTTTGGCCCTACGTCGAGTGCGAGCGGGAGGAACCGTAGTAGTGCTCTCTTCTTGGACAGTGGAAGTATTCTCGGTTTCTCTTTTCTCTCGTCGTAGCGTAGTGGTCAAACACATGCACGCTCATCTGCAAGGGTCCAGGATCGTATCCTAGCATGGTGAAAATACATTAGGGGGTATTTACAATTATATAATATATATATTTATATATATATATCAAATAGTATATATAATATAATATATTATAATATTATATATATATATATATATAATATTATTAATATATATATTTCTATATATATAAATAATCTATAACAACTCCCAGGAAGAGCTGTTCGCCCTGTCCAGTAGGTTCCAAGCGTCTTCTCCTTCTGGTCCAAAACTTTTAACTCTAGAACACTCCAGAAAGCCAATTTCTCAGCTCAATGGTTCGGACGCCAGTCCTCGAGTTAAACACTCTCGGGTAGGGGTTCGCCTCAGAGAACTAGCATCTTTCTCCCATAGGCTTCAAAAACTCGTTCTCCGTAGAGCTCTCCAGAGGATTTTGTTTAGGCGCATAAGATACCAACGCTGGTCCAGGAGTAATTCAAGCAAAAGGAAGGACCGGGTTGCTAGCCCTGGTTCGCCCTATAACCATGCGAAAGAAGATCTTCAGTCCTGACCGCGACGAAACCTCCAATCATCATTCTTCCTTGACTGCGTGATAGACATATATATAAGACATATATAAGACATAATATATATATATATATATATATATATATATATATATATATATAATATATATATATATATATTATATATATATATATATATATATATATATATATATATTATTATATCGTAAATATATATATATTTATTATATATATATATATATAATAATGTATATATATATAATTAATATATATATATATATAGTAATATATATATTATATATCATATATATAATAATATATGTAGTATATATATATATATTATTATAAATATATATATATATATATATATATATATATATATTAATATAGTATATATAATATATATATATATAATATGTATATATATATATATTTATATTATATATATATATATATATTATATAATATATATATATAATATAAAAATATAATATATATATGATAGTAAAGTTGCAAATTACCATGGGACGTGGGATTAGTATTATTCTAGGTTATAGGTCCTTTGGCGGTGATCGTTATAAGTCAATGAGGGGCGTTAAACATTAGATTAAGTTTTAAGGTTATGGATTCATAATATGCTGAAAGCACACACACACACACACACACACACACACACCATATTATATATATATATATATATATATATATATATATATATATATATATATATATATAATATATATATATATATATATATATATATATATAATTAGAAATCATGAGCAATAAAGACGCTAAAGGTATCAAAGTAGGAGGCCTGAATTATTAATAAACTGCAAAATTATTAAAGTTAGTAATAAATTTTTTCCATTATAAAATGGTCTTCTAAGATGTTAAGATGTTAGAGCGTGAGCTTTCGATCTTTACTAGATCCTCTTTCAGACGCTATGAATTGAAGACTTTAATTCATAGCGTCTGAAAAGAGGATCTAGTAATTCAGTAAGGATCGAAAGCTAACGCTCTTAACATCTAGAAAAACCATGTTTATTATTGTAAAAATTTATTTACTAAGCTTTAATATATTGCAGTTTATTAAAATTCAGGCCTCCTAACTTGATATATATATATATATATATATATATATATTATATATATATATGATATATTATATATATATTATTATATATATTTATATATATATATATATATATATATATTATAATATATATATATATATATATATATAATAATATATATATTTATATATATAATATATATATATATATATATATATATATATATATATATAATATAGTATATATATAATTATATGATATATATTATATATATATATATATATATATATATATAGTATATATATATATATTATATATAAATAATATATATAATATATATATATATATTATATAATATATGATATATATATATATTAAAAATATATATATATATATATATATATATATTATATAATATATATATATATACTATATATATATTAGTATTATATATATATATATTATAAATAATATATATAATATATAATATTCAAAATGATGTATACTATATCATGTTTCAATTTTCTAAGAGCGAAACACTGATGATATTAAAACGGAAGTTAAATTAAGGTTACGATTATATCGATTAAAAACAAATTAAAGTATTTTATGCAAGAACGCTTTCGTCTGGGACATTCCCAGACCTTTTCTACCGCATTTGTACACCCACCCTCCTCTCCCTTGAAGCTCAATATTTCTATTCCACGTTCACAAAACTTAACTATCCCCCTCATATAATAAATTCTGCCTATAAAAAAGCAAAACGAAAATATTATCAAACTCAAAATGCCAACAATAACACCCTTAAACCTTCCTCCCCCTGCCCTATGAACTTAATCACAACATTAAACAGCACTTCCCAAAATCCATATCCATATCCCACAACAACATCCGCTCCCTTAAACATACTCTACATCCCCCCAAAAAAAGAAACCCCCAAATCCAATGAATTTACCAGATTCCCTGCCATAACTGCCCTTCCATTTATATAGGTGAAACTAATGATTTTTTCCGACGCACCTACCAACACAAAACCGATCTGATCAACGACAGTAGTTACAGTGTGATATTGAGGGATGCTGGAAATCCTGGAGTTCCATGATTCCTGGAACCTGGAAAACTGGAAAGTACTAATTGAAATCCTGAAATTCCAGGATTTCTGGAAACTGAAAAAAAATAAAAAAAATAAAAAATTTTAAATATAATTTTAATAAATAAATAAATAGTAAATAGTTTGCGCGATGGTATCTCTATTTTCGGTTGCCTGTTTGTGCCGCCACCGTCTGCCTGGAATCGAGGTTTCGGGCGAGTGCACCCCTTCGGAGAAGGGGTGCTGGTTCCTTCCAGATAGGAAATTTTCTTAGAAGGATGAAATTTGTATAATGTATAGAAGATGAAGAAATGAGGAAGGATGAAGAAGGAGGAATGAGGAAGGAGGAAAAAGGAGGAATGAGGAATAAGAAAGAATGGTGTTTGGAACCCCCCGGAGGAGGGTCCTTAACTGAAATAAAAGAAGAAGAAGAAGAAGAAGAAATGCACGGAGTGCATAAGAGAAGATGGAGGAAGGAGGAAGGATAACAATAGATGATTCCGGAGGAATCAGAAATGGTAAGGTCCCCATACGAGTTGGGGACCGAACCCCTAAACGGGGTTTTACCCATAAAATAGGTTTTACCCTTAAAATGGAATGAATTCGGATATTTATTGCATGCGTAATAATATATATCGTACAATATATGTGAATCTTAGCACAAAGAGTTTATTAATTATAATGCCTCTCTACCTATCTTTCTTAATACATTGTCTATCTTAGCCTATTTCGGCTTTACTGTTCACATATGCTGTTCACATGTTCTGCTCAATCATGTACATTTAGCCATATGTATTGTATTACACATAGATAATCCGGTTTCTAGAGGTTGAAGACCAACATTTATATTTGTAAATCTCATTTTCTTTTTATAGAGGTCAACTAATATAATTTTTTCCATAAGTTGAAGCATGTATATTTTGTTTACCATTTTTATTTTATAAATTTTATGCATTGTTTTTAATGTTGTTTATTTATTTATTTATTTATTTTTATTTTTCAAATTTTTTATATTTTATTTTTTTATTATTTATTTATTTATTTTTTAAATTATTTTTTATTTTCAAATTTTATTTATTTTTAATTTTATTTATTTAAAAAATCTATATTTTTAAAACTTTTATTTATTTTTGTTTTATTTGTTTAAAACATTTTGTTTTTTATTAAAAATTTCTTTTATTTTGAATAAACATAACATAACAATAAGTTCTTTGAATAAAATAACATAGCAAAATGTAATAGTTTACTGACCCTAAAGCAGTAAATCAGTTAATCAAACCACCCACTCTACCCTCCTACCCATCCATGATCTATTGATCTATTGATTCAAGTCATATTTTGTATAACAAAACAAAACTTTTATTCCTTGAATAAAATAACATAGTAAAATGTAATAGTTTACTGACCCTAAACCAGTAAATAAGTAAATCAGGTAATCAAACCACGCACTCCACCCTCCTACCCATCCCTGATCTATTGATTTATTGATCTATTGATCTATTGATTCAAGTCATATTTGAGCCGTTATTACTGACCCTAAAGCAGTAAATCAGTAAATCAGTTAATCAAACCACCCACTCCACCCTCCTACAAAATCCATGATCTATTGATCTATCGATTTATTGATCTATTGATCTATTGATTCAAGTCATATTTTGTATAACATAACACAAAAACTTTTATGTATTTTTGATTTGTTTTCTTTAAACATTTTGTTTTTACTAAAAAAATATTCTTTTTATGTTTATAACTTTAAAAAATTGTATTTTTACATACCCTAAGGCAGTAAATCAGTAAATTAAACCATGATCTATTGATCTATTGATTCAAGTCATATTTTGTAGAACATAACATAAAAATAAATTCTTTATATACTGGTCAGCGAATATATGCTAACTTAAACACAAATAAACTGCTAACATTAGCAAAGTTCCATACATAACAACAGTAAGTAACTAACTTTACATACAAAACGTAACCTATTCACACTTTTCAAGCATATCTCTATCATATCAATGTTAATTTTACATTAACATGGTAATAATTAACAAAAAAAAAATTATCATAACCTAACCTAACTACTGTACTGAACTAAGAATAAATGCTACACACACACACACACACACACACACATTTCTATATTATCCCAAAGGTTGATAATAAATAGAGGTAATAAAATAACTTTGTTATTTACATTTTATTATTCAGAATATTTGTACATAGAAAACATTAAACATTGTACAATAAACATAGATGGATATTTATAATATATTAAATGGGGATTAAAGTGCCCTTATAACCATATGACACCGTGCGACATGAATTTTTAATAAAGATTCGCTTATCGGCTGTATGTTGTACCATTTTAGTACCGGCAACAATACTAACACCTCCATATTTCTCAGGTTGAAAAGTTGTAGTAGGAACACTATAGCATAACCCTCCTCTGTTACTACCGTGTAAATTAGCATTAGGATTCTGTGACTCGTCTATTTGAGCAGCCTTTTTATGAGGCAGGTCATCGTTTCGTACATCATCTTCATCGACATTATTCAATTGTATTTCATTCTTTGTTTTCACTGTAACATCTTGGTTTTTCATATCATCATACAATGACTCATCATGACCTATACTTTTTTCAGAGCAACGATCAGCCGTTAACTTTAACATTTTTTTTAAAATTAATAGTATCTTTTGTATCTTTATTGATTTAAGGCCTTTGGCTTTTACAATATATTTTATATTTTCATCTGCAGTTCTTATTCTAACAGCATAAGACGTAGGTCCGGTACACACAAAGGAATCACCATAGGCCCCAGAACCGTAATCTGCTATTTCATCTGTTAGTTCACCTAAAACGTTTCCTGTTTCAGGAACCTCGTCGTTTTCTCCAGCAACAAAAATACAAGAGTCTGTATCGCAGTACAATGCCCTTTGTTTGACTTTGTTAAGTAACTCGTATAATTTTATATGTGCATATACAGTTGTAAACGATGCGATAGGAATATTTGTTGCAGTTGATGATCGTTCGGCTAGCGCATTTTTTACAACTGTCACAACATATTTGCTGCCTATTGGAATAACGCTAGGGACTTCAATGTCACATTGATTGATTAGTTCTCATACTTGTTTATCGCCAGTACATACTACATCTTCTCTTGTAGGTGTATTTTGTGCAAATTTACCCCAAAGAGAATTGAGACACAATTTTGCAATGAAACGCATCCCTGGATTTTTCTTGAAATTGTTAATATCAAGTTTGACACCTTCTTTTCAGAAAAAGACGGACAAACTCTTTAAGTTTTTCCTCGAAATCAGGATCGTCCTCGTGAATATTATTTGGCGGACCTGATGCCTCTGTCTTTATTTTTTAGGAATTGGTTCGCATATCTTTCAAATAAAAATATCTCTTTAAACGACCAAACTTCAAATATTTTAAGTATTTTGTATCCCATTTCTATTGGCAACTGAATTTCAGGTGTTGTGTATACACCTTCAATGGCTCGTTCATTCTCATTATGATTGTACTTCGAACTCTTATCTTTAACACATTTTGCACAGAGTGGAAATATTAGTTTATTTTTGGTTCGCTCAGGACAGGGGATTATGTCTTGAGGAGGAAGAATCTTAATGTAAGCTGCGCCGAAATATTTGTCATTGAGACCATTCTTAAATGATTCAATGTCTGGTACTTTATCACCTATTAGTTTTTTCTGGGGGCCCACAAGGGTATTTCATTCGTTTCTGAACATAAGGATAAAGTGATGTATAGTCTAAATACATGATCTTCTGTCCTTTAGTTGGAGGATAGTAATGTACGAAGGGTTCAGTACTGCCTCCAAGCAATGAATTGTCAATTATGAACCTGTTGTTAACAACATCATTACTAAGACGTTGAATATAGTCACTAATGCTTATATTTTCATCGGTATGATTAGGATCTTGAATGATCTGGGTATTTTGTACCTTTCATTCACATTCCCACACACGTATGACATTAAAACAGGCTTCTTTATACCTATCTTCTTGTTTCATGGTGAGATTGTAGCGGTCAACAGCCGATACGCTATGCAGCGTACCTTTTCCTTTATTACTGCCTTTATGTCCATGCCATGCACAACCATGGTATAAAAATGCTGTTTTCATACCGTTCATATATCCGAACCCGTCAGGGTAAAGCCACTTGTTCTTAATTTTGAACCCTTTCTCTCCACCGTTGCGAGCGTGCCTTATGTTTATATTGTTCAATTTTTCCTGATACATAATCCAGCGAATAGTAATTTTTTCCTCAGGCATAAACACATTTTTACAAAGTGTAAAACATAAAGCAATTGTTGTGTTGTTATCTAGACAATCTATATCAAATTCTTTAATGAAACTGCCCCTAAACTTCTCAAAATATTTTCTTAGTATATTAACATCTTGTACACAGTACTTTTCACATTCTTCAAAAATATTGTATTCTTTACCTATAAACTTATTATAGTACTCTTCAAATGCTTGCTTTTCATTTGTCGACATTTTTTCTATTTCGAAGAATTTCTTATCTGGAATAAGTCCTTTATAATTCAAGGTGCCTTCATTTAAAAATGTATAGGGAAAGAAACCCTTGGAATTGTCTTTTTCACAGACACCCATGCATTTAGGCAAGCTTTTCAATGCACATGGTGTAAATAATAATGTATCCCTGAAGACTATATTTCCATTCGAACCCATTGAAATGATTTTATTGCCTCTTTTTATAGGACTGCTGCTGATAGATTTTGAACTTGGGTGTGTCAGTAATGAGGCATATACGAACTGATGATCAAATTTACCTCCATTATGCGCTACCACAACGACTTTTGACTTAGGATTCTTCTCTGAAAACTCCATCAGGAAGTATATAAATTGATTTACAGGCATTTTTCGGCCTCTAATTTTAATGTTTTTGTTCTTGGACCACAATGTGAACATATTTGTTCACCTTCCTTATCTGTACATACATCGCATATTACCTGGCATATCAGTAAATAAGGATGCAATTCTATTATTCTTCTTCCTTTATCATCATACCCTTTATCTTCCTGGTATGTATCGATATCATAGTAACATGTATGAACCATCGGATCAATACCTTTCTTCTTATTCTTAATTTTCTTTTTCATGTGGCATATATGATATTCGTCTTCCTTAGGTTCGCATTTTTCTTTACATATAGTACAATAAGCTTTTGCGCAGTCGTGTTTGAAACTACCATAGCGATCAGCCTTTATTTGTTAGAGTTTACAAATCTTAATTTTCTTACACGTATGGTGTTTTTTATAACAATCGGAATTATAAAATTCACGATTACATTCATTACTCTCATGGAATATACCATCGTGATCAAATGAGCCTCAACACTTATCATCTAGACATTGTCTACATCCGTAATGTTCACAATCTAATTTATGTGTGATATTATTCCTATTGAAAGTGTGGCAATAAGTGCAAAAGATACCATTCATATATGCCCTGTGTTTTTTGTTATTCTCAAAACATAACTTTAATTTATCTTCTGTTATAGCATAGTAATGATTAACTCCATCATGACCGATAATGTATAAGGGATCGTCTCTGTTCTCATTAGAGGGATTATAAAGTATCTTTACTCCATTACCATCAGGACCAAACACGACTATCCGACATTTTTCGATATTCTCGATTTTTTCAAAGTCAGTTACTATGAAAGAATCTGTATATTTCATACCACATTTTTTAGCTAATGTTTTTGCAGCTTTCTCAATTGTATATGAATGAATATTTTTGGCCTCTACACATTCACGAGCTATTTTCCTAAAGAAGACATCAGCTTTGAAAGCACACCCTGCAGCTCCTTTCTCTAGATGAACTTTACTAATGCAACGATGTTTTAAGCTGATATTTTGTGGTTCGAATACTTCAGTTTTACAGTAATTACCTTTTCATTTTGCTATCATGAACACAGTAGCTACTACTTTGAATTGGGTAAAGGTAGCCTTGTCGCCTGATTGAAATGAACCTTCCAAGCGTCTCATCATCTCTTTCACCGCAATATTGTCTAATATATCTCTATAACTGATGTTGACATAATATTTCCGGTCAGGTGACTGGTCATCACCGAACGTGAAATTGATTCCAACCCTCATACGTGTACTATCATATTCTAAGTCTTTTAATACAGCATCAACAACTTCACTAACAACCATTTCGAATGACGCTTCAAGATCTCTTGGTCCATGGAAGAAGTTTTCATCAATAACCTTTACTTCATATGTATGACGTTCCATCGACTTTTTTTAGTTTCTCTACAGAGATGTGCGTTATGTCTGTTATAGTGGTCTTCCTCTTCTTATTAGCAGCATTCATCATCGAAGGATTAGCCTGCAATGAATATTCTTATTATTTATGAATATAGTAAACCAAAAAAAAAAAGTTTACTAGATTAAAATTTGTTTAAGATTAAGTTATCATATCAGTAAAATATTAGTTTAACGTATTTTAACTACATATATATATATATATATATATATATATATATATATATATATATATATATATATATATATATATATATATATATATATATATATATATATATATATATATATATATATATATATATATATATATATATATATATATATATATATATATATACAACATACCATTTTTATTCGAGGCTTCGATGATGAATTGACAGAAATTCTGAATGTAGGGTTATATTTCAATACCTTTTAGGATCAAAAAAAAACTTTTAAGCCATAAGTATATATCGTTCACATGCGTACATAGCGTCAAATCAATTTCCATGTTCTGTATTGATATTTCTTTTTTTTCATGCGTACATAGCGTCAAATCATTTTCATGTTTTGCATTGATTTTTTTTGAAAAGGGGGCGGAGCTTAAAATGGTTAAACCTATTTTCTGAAAGGAGGAACGGATCTAAAAATTGGATAAACCTAAAAATATTTCATGTTATCTTGTGAAAGTGATAGGCGCTTACTATTGCGTAATGTTTTGTAATACATTAAAAGTCATCAGATTTTAAAGTCACTTCGTAAAATATATGTAAAGTGTAACAATGATTAAATGTTTGTTAGTATATGCTGTGAATACAATTATATAAAACAAGTTCTTTGTTCAAACCCCTTGTTTTATGTTACATTTATTTATAATATTTTAAAAACTTTTAAATATTTTTAGTTAACGTTGAATGAAAATAAGTTAGGTTAAGCAAAGTTAGAGAAGGAGATAGATAGAAGCTCTGTTTAAACATGAGAGTTTGTGTTGCAAAAAAAATTGAAGTTTTTAATAAAAATTTAGCATGAACATGAAATGTTTATGATAATTTTATGTAATGTTCATACGAGAAACGTATTTTCACGTAAAGTTTAAAAGTTTACACTAACGTCTGACGGTAAGTTGAAACTTTGAATGCTAGTTACTTTACTGTTGTTAAGTAAGGGTTAATGTTAAAATTACCATTAATATGTTAGAGATATGTTTGAAAAAAAAGTGAGAATAGGTTACGTTTTGTATATTTTCATTTAACCTGAACGTTTGATATATTAAACATTTAGCAACAGCAACAAATGTAACATTTCAACAGCAACAACAACAACAACAACAACAACAACAATAAATGCAACAACAAGCGCAAAACTTCAATAACAACAACAACAACAACTACAGCAAAGAATTTATTTTTGTTATGTTTATACAAAAAGATACTTATAATATGACTTGAATCAATATATATCAATAGATCAATAGATCAATAGATCAATATATCATGGATGGGTAGGAGGGTAGAATGGGTGGTTTGATTAACTGATTTACTGCTTTAGGGTCAGTAAACTATTACATTTTACAATGTTATTTTATTCAAAGAACTTATTGTTATGTTATGTTTAAACAAAATGAAAGAAATTTTTAATAAAAACAAAATGTTTTAAACAAATAAAACAAAAATAAAAAAAAGTTTAAAAAATATAGATTTTCTAAATAAATAAAATTAAAAATAAATAAAATTTGAAAAATAAAAAAAAATTTAAAAAAAGGTTTAAAAGAAAATAATTAAAAAACAATAAGTAATAAAAAAAATAAAAAATATTAAAAATTTGAAAAATAAAAATAAATAAATAAATAAGCAACATTAAAAACAATGCTTAAAATTTATAAAATAAAAATGGTAAACAAAATATACATGCTTCAACTTAGGAAAAAAAATTATATTAGTTGACCTCTATAAAAAGAAAATGAGATTTGCAAATATAAATGTTGGTCTTCAACCTTTAGAAAACGGGTTATCTATGTGTAATACAATACATATGGCTAAATGTACATGACTGAGTAGAACATGTTAACAGCATATGTGAACAATTGGAAATAGGCTAAGATAGATAATGTATTAGGAAAGAGAGGTAAAGAGGCATTATAATTAATAAACTCTTTGTGCTAAGATTCACATATATTGTACGATATATTTATTTTTACGCATGCAATAAATATCCGAATTCATTCCATTTTAAGGGTAAAACCTATTTTATGGGTAAAACTCCGTTTAGAGGTTCGGTCTCGAACTCTTATGGGGACCTTACCATTTCTGATTCCTCTGGAATCATCTATTGTCATCCTTCCTCCTTCCTCCATCTTCTCTTATGCACTCCGTGCATTTCTTCATTTCTTCTTTTATTTCAGTTGGGGACCCTCCTCCGGGGGGTTCCAAACACCATTCTTCTCCTTCCTCGTTCCTCCTTCTTCCTCCTTCCTCATTCCTTCATCTTCTATACATTAAACAAATTTCACCTTCCAAGAAAATTTCCTATCTGGAAGGAACCAGCACCCCTTCTCCAAAGGGGTGCACTCGCCCGAAACCTCGATTCCAGGCAGACGGCGGCGGCACAAACAGGCAACCGAAAATAGAGATACCATCGCGCAAACTATTTACTATTTATTTATTTATTAAAATTATATTTCAATTTTTTTCCAGTTTCCAGTTTCCATGTTCCCGGAATCCTGGAATTCCAGGATTCCAGGATTTCCAGGACCCCCGATATCACTCTGTAACTACAGCGATATATCGAATGAATTTTAAATAATTTTCTTTCGATTATATTTTTCAATGTAATAAGTCAACCAGAGCACTTAGAAAGACGATTTAAACATCGATGTAGGGGTAGAAAACATCGATAAATCGATTAAAACCATCAAAAATGATCTATCGATCATTTAAAACCTTCTAGAAACCAAAAAGCCTTCTTTGGGGGGCTGAACCCCTTTTTGGGGAGGAAAACCCATGAGTTCAGGCTCAAAACCTCTGAGATCGATCTTCCAGACCTTAAATTTGGTCTCACCGACCTTAAAAACCCTAACCTTGACACGTCAAGCTTGAAATGTTGCTTGCAACATTTGCAACATTGCATGCAACATCCGGTTGCAACTTCCGGAAGCCGGTTTGGCCGTCAGTTGTCCACCCCTTACTACTTATACACATTCTTCCTGATGATTCTGATGAAGATTGTTTAACCCATGCTTCCTTCGCTTGTTAGTGTTCCCTGAATTTTATATGACATATGATTCAATAATTTTCTTTATTGATTTACAGCAGAGAAGATTGCTGTATATTTGAATATTCACAGCTTCGTTATCTGTGTAAGCCAACGCTGAATTAGTTTATCAAACTGCAAATCTTGTTTGTGTTCTGTCGACATCTTTCAAAATCCTTTGTCTCGCCATAATATGAGTCAGAACAATGCAAACAAGGGACACGGTAAACCACAGGGTCTAACCCACAACACATTTTACAACATATAAACAGCATACATCCAAATATTAAATTCACTATTGAAACCATCACCAACAATTCCCTTCCATTTCTCTACACCCTTCTCTCTTGGTCCAACACACAGAATATATATTTTTCTATCTATAGGAAACCCACATCCACTCCAGCATACATACATTGGTACTCCGTGCATACATTAAACACAAAAATAGCCTCTTTATCTTCTTTGTATCTTCGAGCGTTTAGGCTGTGCTCTCCTCAGTCATTGAGAGCTGAAACCGACTTTATATTTAATACATTTTAAAAACTAAAATATCCTATTCATTGTATCAATAAAGTATTTCACAAAGCCAAATTGAAGTTCTATTCTGGAGTTGACACAAGAGAAAAACCTACTTGTTCCTTTTTGCCCCTCCTTCATATCCCTTTGGGTCCCATTAAAAAGTTTATCCCTCAAAATGTTAATATTGTTCCTTCCAATAATTTACTGTTAAAAAAGCTGCTTCGCCCCCCTAAATCCGCGAATATAAAAACAGGCCCTGTGGTTTACCGTGTCCCTTGTTTGCATTGTTCTGACTCATTATGGCGAGACAAATGATTTTGAAAGACGTCGACAGCAACACAAACAGGATTTGCAATATGATAAAACTAATTCAGCGCTGGTAACACACAGATCAACACGGAACCATACAATAGATATTCAAAATAGGCAACCAATCTTCTCTGCCCCACAAATCAAAAAAAGGAAAATTATTGAATCATATGTCATAAAAAATTCAAGAAACTTTAACAAACAAGATGGTGAGTTTAAAATAGACTTCATTCAGAATATAGCATTAGGATCATCAAGAAAAATAAAAAAAGTAACATCCAACTAAAATAATTTATTCTTTGCTTAAAATTTATGGAATGAACTCTTTCTCTTGAACAAGGTCTGAAAGAAAGAACAGACGAAAGCTAGAGTGGGCCCGTCATTTTGGGCATTATATTATTGTTATATAGTAATGTTAAATTAATTTAATTGTTTTGTGAAATATTTTAATATTTTAATTAAAAAGTTTTAATATACAGTTGCATGGGCGTCGTCAGGGGGGGCAGCTGCCCCCCCTAAAAGTGTTTACTCTTATAGAGTCTACCTGCGAATTTTTTTGATCCAACGTCCAGTTCCGGGTGTGATATGTCTATTATATATATATATATATATATATATATATATATATATATATATATATATATATATATATATATATATATATATATATATATATATATATATATATATATATATATATATATATATATATATATATATATATATATATATATATACACGGTATATATATATGGCGAAGGCTAGTTGCAATCGTCTTTTCTCACATTTCTCTTGCCGATACGAGATCTTCTCACTCAGTTTATATGATCTTTTAATTTGTAGATAAGAACTGTGTTGTTATTCTGTCTATGCTTTTTTTTAATGTTGATATGTATATATAAATTCTAGTTTTTGTGTTCAGTCGGATTCTCAATTTTTTGTTAAATGTTTAAGGTCCAAAGTAGCATTGAAATTATTACTCCGTAAAGCCACTCTATAATTCAACACCGCCTCAGTGTAAATTTATAGTTCAATTTCATCAGATCATGGATATTAGGATATTCCTTGGTACGTACGTTTTACCTTAAATATTATAATAAAATTTTGTGTATTTACTCCTGAAAAGTAGGAATTTTGTAACACATTATCTTACTTGTCCATATGAGGTTAATTAATAATTTCATTTTTAAAAAACTATTTTTCATTACAAGACAGAAATTAATGGTTTTCAACATAGTTTGCTATACTTTTAATTTTTTCTGCTAACATCTTTGAATGTTAGTAAAATTATTAGCCTATGACCATATGTGGCAGAGATTTACAGTTGTAGAATATATATATATATATATATATATATATATATATATGTATATATATATATATATATATATATATATATATATATATATAGTTATATATAGTATATATATATATATATATATATATATTTTTATATATGTATATATGTGTATATATATATATATATAATATATATATATATATATATATATATATATATATATATATATATATATATATATATATATATAGTATATATATATATATATATATATATATATATATATATATATATATTGTTTGCAGTAAATTTGAAAAGGAAGAACTCAGATAAAAGTGGAAATGATAGCGGTGAAAACGAAGAAAATACCAATAAGTCAACTAAGACTACACAAGAGGCAATCCCTCCTACTTCACAAATTTCGCATGATGAAGAAAACACACCCAGGCCCAGCACCTTGACGAGTCAAGATATGGGTCCTGATTTCCGAGCTAGCGTTTCAGTAGATGACAGGTCACGAAAATGACATTGGTAGATATGTTGGACATTCATCTATGATTCGACTGAGAAAGAAACAGTTACTGAAAGAGTGTTGGATTCCACCTAAGACCTATAATTTTTTGGAAGATGCCACCCACTTAAAGAGGAAATTCAATTATGAATAATTGATGACATATTCACCTTGGCTGACATACTCCAGGCGCCTAAAGGGAGCATTTTGCAAAGTTTTGTATTTTATTTCCACCAAATTGAAGTTCGGTCAGGCTCTTTAATAATAAGACCTTCCACTAAATGTAAGGATGTTCATGTGATTTGTAAGGGACATACAAACACAGAGTGTCATAAACTGCTGTTGAAGCTGCAAGATTGTTACTAAAGGACGTGCTGGTAGATATTTAGACATCCAAATTAACCAGCCTTCTAAGAAAATCATAGAAGAAAATAAAAAATATTATCCTGAATAATTTCATGTGTGACATTTTCTGGCACTCGCAATTTACCGCTTCGGGGTAAGCATCATGAGGAGGGAGTGTTGCAAGATTTGTGCCAAGCATGAATAGATGCCGAAGATCGTCATTGAAACCATTTTGAAAAATGGAAGAAAAATGCCACATACCAATTAGTTCAGATTCAGAATGAGATCATTTCTCTATGTGGTACTACTATAAATGAAAGCATCGTTAATAAGGTAATGGAAGCGTACAGCTTATTAGCAGATGAAACCGCTGATATTCTGGAAAGGAACTATCCATAGGTTGTTATTTCGACAAAGAGTCCGATGAAGTCAAAGAGGAATTTATTGGCTTTGGAGAACTAAAGCGCTTGACGTAAAAACCATTGCGAAAGCCATTGACGATTTTGTTACGACCAAAGAACTGGAGCCCGAGAAATGCGTGGGCTTGTGTTTCGATGGCTGTTCTACGATGCCTAGCAAAGGAGGAGGTGTCCAAGCAATATTGCAGAAAAAGTATAAAAAAGCATTGTTCTTTCATTGCTCTTCACACAAACTAAATCTGGTAGTAAATGATTTGAACACAATACCAGAAATCCGCAATACTGTGAGAACTATAAAGGACATTATTACATTTCATCGCGAGTCGGTCTTGAGAAGAAAATTAATGCCAAACATTCCAAGCCTATGCCAGACCAGATGGACTGAGCAACACAAGTGCATCAGAGTGTTAAGGAGCACTTTGTACGAATGATACAAGCATTAGAAATCCTTTCCATTGAAGAAATACCGCCACAAGAAAAGGCGCTTTTCAGTTGCATTCAGTGGCAGGTAAGTCGTCATTCATCATGGCTATGATATTGATTGCGAAGTACTCTGCGATGTTAGAGCCAGTTGTAAATGTTCTCCAATCCAAGACCTTGAATATCGTTAAACTTCGCAGCACATTCAACATATTATGGAAATGATTAGGAGCTATCGGAAAGATGAAAAAAAAGCACCGATGAAGTGTTAAAAGAAGCTAATCAAATCGCCGGGCAACTGGGACTTGGTCTGAATATACCATGGATTTTTGGTAGGCAGCAGTACCGCAGCAACCATCCAGCAACAAATCCCACGGAGTTCTGGAGAAGATCCTTAATAACACCGTATCTAGATTCTATAACCTCTTCTTTGGAATTACGGTTTTCTACTGAAAATATACCTGCTTATGCATTTACATATCTACATCCTTTCCACATGCTACTCAAAACAATCGATGAGTTAATGGAAAAGACAGCTTCATTTTATAGTTTTTACTACTTAGAAGGCATAGAAGAAGAGCTAGAACTTTGGTACAATATTTGGAAGGACAAGAAACTGAGTAGTGAAGAACTAAAAGATCTTGTTGTCACCCAAATCTTAAAGGAGACTGAACCTTTCTTTCCGTCGACGAAAAAGGCTTTGATAATACTACTCACCCATGCAGCCATTTACCACCAGTGCAGTAGAACACTCTTTCAGTACTCTGCGAAGGATCAAGACTTGGCTACGAAGTACTATGGAAGACGACAGGTTAAACGAGCTGGATATGATGAGTGTAAACAGAAAATTTTTGTTTGACAATTATGATTATTTTATTCAAACAGTAGTTGATAAATTTGCCTTGAATCCAAGGAAATTACTTTTCTAATAATATCAATTATGCAAATGCTCTATATTGTGAATTTTCCATCATTGCATATTGTATTTCATATTCTATTGTTTAATAAAATATATTTTTTTGGATATAAACCATTTCAATTCATCCATCCAAACCGTAAAGAGCAGGTTATTTTTTCCATATGAAGAAATAAGAGAGAGTGTGGAGGGAAAGTATATATATATATATATATATATATATATATATATATATATATATATATATATAGTATATATATATATCATATATATATATGTATATATACATAAGTATATGTATATATATATATATATGATATGAGATATAGTATATATATATATATATACATATATTAAGGTTACATATACATATATATATATATATATATATATATATATATATTATAAATATATATTAGTGATGCGGACATGACATCCGCATCCGCTTCGCATTTGCGAACATCCGCACCTAAATTTACATCCGCATCCGCATCCGCATCCTCACTTAACGGCATATCCGCATCCGCATCCATCCGCATCCTCTTTGAAAAATGAGGATGTTTGATTTTGATTAAATGCAAATAAAATAAATATTATTTGCCATCTTTATCATGGGAGTTTATGGGAATAATTGTAATTTTTGAATTTCGATTTCTATAGTTAGGCTATAGAGAAGTATATATATATATATATATATATATATATATATATATATATATATATATATATATTACATATATATATATATATATAAGTATATACATATATATATATATACAGTTAGTATATATATATATATATATATATGCATATATATATATATATAGCCATTATATATATATATAGTTGGTGTAGGTAGAGATATTACTGTTGCTGGTTGTTATATATATTATATATATATATATATATATATATATATATATATTATATATATAAAGATATATATATATATATATATATATATATATATATATATATATAGAAGTGGCGCACGAAAAACGCGAAAGTACCACAAAGATAAATGCGAAACGGTTAAACACTAAATCTGATCTGAACGAAGCACACCG
>JABUQX010123731.1:55000-57275 GCA_015478945.1 Trachelipus rathkii | reverse complement strand
CTTTGTAGTATATATATATATATATATATATATATATATATATATATATATATATATATATAAATATATACTATATATATATATATATATATATATATATATATATATATATATATAAAAATATATAAATATATATAGGCTATATTATTTTGGTCATACGCCCGCCTTGTGTGTGATATCTCTGTTAATTAATCATTATGATGTAATTATTTTCCTTTATATTATTTACAAATTAATTTTGTATTTTATGAATATGATTAATTGTTACTATTATAAAATTATATTATTCAAATTATTAACGAATTTCTTAAATAAATTTAAAAAAATTATTGAAATTCCGAGTTGGAACAGGTAGGCTACCATTATGTCAGAACGCAAGATTAAATTGAAAAAAACAATTAGTAATACAGATGCTGTCATTTGCTGTGCGTTGTGAACTTGTGAAGTGCATTGAATTTTTACTTTTGCATCATTAAATGGCGTGTTTTCAGTAATTCATAATTATACATTTAATTATTTATTATTAATGTTATAAGTGTTTTAGTTTTTATATTTGTGGTAATATGGCTGATTGTAGTTGCATTATTGAACATCTTTTAGAAAATAAATTTTCTCGGAAAAGTCACGAAGAAAAATTATTAATTATAAAAATGGACGTCCACAACCTGAACTACTAACTGAACTAATCAGCCATCACAAAGATAATAAAAATAAATATGTTCGTCATTTTTCTGTTAAACATTATGAGTCAATTTCATGGATTACGGGTTGCAAAGCGTTAAATAAACTATTTTGTTGGAGCTGTTTATTATTTTCTGATGATAATGGTGTTTGGACAAAGAATGGCTTTTCAGATTTGAGCCATTTATCATCGGCGAAACAGAAACATGAAAGGTCTGTAACTCACGTCAATTGTTTGGTAAAATGTAAATTATTTGGTAAGCAAAGAATTGATGTTATGATTGACTCTCAACGTTTGTCAGATATAAATCAACATAACAAAAAAGTTAAAAAAAATCGAGAGATTTTTAAAAGACTTATTGAATCAATTTGCTACTTATGTAAACAAGAGCTTCCTTTGAGAGGTCACAACGAACCAGAGGAATCTATTAACAAAGGAAATTATTTAGAATTTTTGGAGACTCTCAGACTTTATGATCCCATATTAGACACTCATCTAAAGACATCGACTGTTTTTCGTGGAACTTCTGCAGCTGTTCAAAACGATATCATTTATGCAATAAGTGATGTTATACTTGATGAAATAAAGAATGAAATAAATGAAGCTACTTTCGTATCTATTATGCTGGATGAAACTTCTCACGTTTTGTCAAAATCACAATGGTCTACCGTATTTCGTTACACTCAGGAGGGTATATCTTTTGAACGATTTATTGGATTTATCGGTCAGTGCAGACAGAACTGAATAAGTTGAATAAGTTGTTAACGAATTTAAAATTGGAAGTAAATTAGTTGGGCAAACATATGATGGGGCTGCAGTTATGAGTGGGCATTTAAATGGACTTCAAAGTAAAGTTCAAGAAGCTTATCCAAAGGCTTTGTTTACGCACTGCTACGCTCACGTGTTAAACTTGGTCTTGCAGCAAGGATTATCAAACATCCAAGAGTGTAGGAACTTTTTCCAGACTCTCTCAGCATTGGCGGCATTTTTTTCACACTCCTCAAAAAGGAAAATGGCGTTGCAAGGTTTTGTTAACAGAAAATTGCCGTCCGTAGCACCTACCAGATGGAATTTTACATCTAGATTAGCCCTCACAGTTAAAGAATACAGAAATCAGCTTGTCGAATTTTTCGAATTTTTAACACTTAATTCTCATGAGTGGGATGCCGATACTATTGTAAAGACTAAAGGATTTCTTTCATTCTTAAATGATTTTGATGCAGTTTTTTTACTTGAGGTTTTTGCCAAATTATTTTCCTATACAGATGTATTGTATAATATATTACAAAACTCATCGGTAGATATACTTTACTGCTCCAAGAAAGTGACTGACTTGCTTCATCAACTACAAAGTGATAGGAAAATTCTATTTGAAGCACTTTGAAAACAAACAATGAGTACAGGAAATCTTGAACCAAAAGCTAAAAGATCGAGAGGGCAGAATAATGATTTAATTTTTTTCCGTCGGTTGTATTTTCAAATCATTGACAACGTTTCTACACAAATTCAAACGCGGTACAATTCACTTCACAAAGTTTCTTTCTTTAAGCTTTTAGAGCAAAGCAACTTTCGAAAGTATGAGAAAAACTTTCC
>JABUQX010123731.1:47500-50000 GCA_015478945.1 Trachelipus rathkii | reverse complement strand
AATGACAGATAGAAAATCAGCTTCATGAATTTCTCTTACTATCTCCTCGTGACATATTTCAAGCATAATTTGTAGAAGTTCATTCTGTATTGTTTTCGAAGTTCCCTTGAAAACAGTGGCCTTCTCTAGATGGACCCTTAATGAATTATCTAGTTCTGCACTGAAGTTCACTAGCCCTCTGAAGACACCTGGAGTGGTTGAGGATTCAGTTTCGTTATGCCCTCTCAATGCCAACTCAAATGCTCCACAAAATTTTATGCAGTTTACGATAATATTCAAGATATACCTATTGTTCTTAACATTCTCATTATGCTTATGTATTGATTTTCTATACTCGCTGTCTAGCTCTTTAGCAATGTTTAATTTTCCAAACAATGAAAGGCTTAAAGCATTTTTCATGTGTACCTTTGTGTTTTCATGATATTTTGCCTTAGATGCCAGATGATTTATATCTCTTACACCTGTTTTGGTCCATGTATCTTCTCCACCGAACAATAAACATGGAAAACAATGCAAAGAATTTCTTTCCTCACAACCACAAATCCATTTATGTTTATCATAAATAGATAAATTAAAAATACGTTTGAATTGTCTGTTCTTACTTTTAATAATTTGCTCTATGTTTAAGGCTGGAGTAGAACGGCCTAAATTTTTTATTTCCAACTTTTCCTCGGCTGACCACAAAGATAAGTTTTTTAAAAGCAAATTTTTAACTGAATTGATCTTTATTTAATAGGAAAATGTTGACCCTAAAATGGACAGGTCATATATATATATATATATATATATATATATATATATATATATATAAAAACCATAATATATATACTAAAAAAAAATATATATATATTTATTTATATATATATATATATTATATATATATATATATATATATGAACGAAAATTCAACTTTTGTTTCAAATGCATAGCCTATTTCACAATTTTCAATTTTTTTCAATATAATTAACATTTCAAACTAAAAATTTACTAATTGAAATATTTTAAATCCTCTAATTATTATTAAGTACTATTCAGATTTTACAAGTGATATTTAATTTCACTACAATATTAAAATTAAGTAAGGCATCACAAATAATTAACTTTCTCATTTGTCAATTGAGCCACAAACTAAATTATAACATGAAAATTGAACGAAAATAATAAAATATGTACAAACCCTTTTCATAATGTTTCGAACAATGTTTGTGCTTTGATTGAAAACAAAATTCTACTTATAGAAGCCCTCAAATACAAAATCTAAAATGTAAAATGGTATACATAAAAATACAAGAATGTTATGCATAAAATGAAAGGTGCATTCAAACACAAGCATATTTGGTTATATCCATTAGATACAAACATTTGAATGCATAAAAATGCAAAAATGTTTATACATAATTATTGATATAGAACAATTGAGTTATTCACAAGAGTTAAATAGGCCACATCGATCGAACCATTGAATCCAAGGAAAGGTCCAGTATAATGCGTTTCTAATGTATCCATGATTTGATTAATTGCCAAGGAAATAGTTTTCAAAGCTGTAGTTACGAAAGAAACATTGCGTGACATATGTAGAGGCGAAGTTGCCTGAAATTTAGGTCCTTTATTTGAAAGATTTCTTCATAAATAAAAGGGAGCTGGCACAGAACCATTTAGAATTCGAAAAGGAATCTGAGTTCGTAGTGGAATCCAAAAATGAGTTTCTGCCCATAATCCAAACTTAAAATGATGAAAGAAATCCATACCGAAAAGGAAGTTTGCTATGTCTAACGATGAATCCTCGAACTGTGATATTTGTGAAAAGATGAAGACCGTAATCCAAAATTAATTGAAAATGAAAAATGAAGTCCGTATCGATAATGTTCGTTTGTTTGAGTCATCTTCTCGGAGTGTTCTGATTTGGATTTTTATCATTATTGTATTTTTTTCTTTTTCTTCATTTTGGTTTTCTTTTGGAGACAATTTTTTTTTGTTGAGAATGAAGGAGTTAGTAAGATCGATCGTAATAAGAAGTTACTGGTGAAATACCGAGGTTATCTAAGAAGGCACTGGTGTTCCACTTGATTACCAATATATAGGGGCCTTTATTTTAGTTCTTTGATGATATTTTTTCTTGATGTAAGCCTCTATATGAATTGGATAATGATTTAAAAGTTATAAAACAAATGATTTATTCAATGAATAAGTAATAAAAGTTGCCAGTCTGTTGAGATACTCTTTTTCTTCATAAGTAGAATGAGGAGTCACTGACTTTTCCTGAATTTGACTCCCTTTTCGAATTCTGCGTTTTCTTGTAATTTGATATTTGGAGGAGCTCGGGAGAGAGTATCTTAAAGTGAGTCTTCTATTTCTTCTGAGTGTCTTCTGATTTTGTATCTGACTGAGTATCTCAATGAAACGTGGCTTTATATACAATATTTGATGTACTTATGCAAAAATTTTGCTTACGCAAATTTTAGCATAAGTTTAAACATAAACACAAATTTAAAATTTTTGC
>JABUQX010123731.1:25000-35000 GCA_015478945.1 Trachelipus rathkii | reverse complement strand
TATATATATATATATATATATATATATATATATATATATATATATATATATATATATATATATAAATTATATATATATTTATATATATATATATATATATATATATATATATATATATATATATATATATATATATATATATATATATATATATATATATATATATATATATATATATATATATATATATATATATATATATATATACGTGTGTGTGTGTGTGTGTCTAACATTGAAATTTCTTCTAAAGACGTTATTTCCGCTCTCTCTGAGCCTTCCCATAAAAAGGCATACAATCCAGATACCATTCCATCCTGTGGTTCTCAAATCTTGGGTTTCCTAGTTTGCACCTTTGTCTATTTTCCTCGGCCATCCCTTTCTGTTGGAAAAGTGTTCTCACTCAGCCTTTGAAGAAAAAAAGGGAACCTCCCTCAATCCACAATCCTCTCAATTTTATAGTTTTACTTTTCGTTTATTTTAAAATTGTCGAATCTATTTTCCATTACCGGAACAATTGGTAGCAACTCAATTATACGAATCTTATCCCTTATCGTAAGTATGACTTTCGTAAGAAATAGTTATACTGGTGATCTTTTTCCTTTCTTTCTCTCTCTCTCTCTCTCTCTCTCTCTCTCTCTCTCTCTCTCTCTCTCTCTCGACTCTTAGCCCTAATCCCTTCGGCCTTTTTGGTGAAACTTCTGCTGTAGTGCTAGACATATCGCAAGCCTTCGATAGAGTCTGAAACATGCTTTGACTTCTTCTTTCTTTCTTTTTTTATTAAAATTCACATCTCACTGGCATTGCCCTATTCTAAGAGGGAAACTTCTCTAGGTAATTACTACCTAAGATTCGGATTAGGATTCGAACCCAGGCCATTGCCCTGCGACTCTGTCACTCTACCGATTGAGCCATGGTATCTATCCTTCTCTCTGCGTTTCATTTCGGTCAGTTTATAGAAACATTTATTGACGGCCACCGATCAGCCTTTCAATCAATAAATGGAGGTGTTCCTCAGGGTTTTGATCCATTCCAACACTTTTTTCTGCTTTCTACCGCTATCCTCAATCCTACATGTACTCAACTAGAAATTTATATATATATATATATATATATATATATATATATATATATTAAAAAGAACTAATGATAATAATATATATATATATATATATATATATATATATATATATATATATATGCTCTAAACATATATATATATATATATATATATATATAATATATATATATATATATATATATATATATATATATATATATATATATATATAATATTTTATATATATATAATATATAATAATAATATATATATATATATATATATATATATATAATATATTTATTTATATATTACATAAAATCTTGAATTAAAATCTAAAATTTCTAAAGTTCCAGACAGTCTCAATATGTCTGCTTTATTGCTCAGACTTGGCGATTACTGAGAAATGAAATTTTTAAATATTATTGTTATTATTATTATTATTATTATTATTATTATTATTATTATTATTATTATTATTATTATTATTATTATTATTATTATTATTATTATTATTATTATTATTATTATTATTATTATTATTTTGATGAAGTAGTTATAGTGGTAGTCATACAGGCCTGAAAAATATTTTCTTGTTGTACTAATCAAGTCCATTTGTGTTAACGAACTTTCACATTCTCTGGAAAACCTTTAGAATTAAATTCAAAATAGTTATAGCCGTCAGACATTTTTAAGGAACCCTTTTTAGTAAGTCAGTTGCTCCTGAAACACTAATATTGTATTGTTTCATTTAATTGAAATTATTATAGCAAGTTTATTATTTCCTTGCCTGCAAATGTTGACAGTTTTAACCTTTTTATGTCAGTAGTTCTTCACAAGTGTTTGTGCTAATTAGTCTATATCGGCATCTTCAGACTTTAAGAGAGCTTTGAAACATTTTTTATATAGACCTTCTTAGTGAATATTAGGATCTATTATGTAGTTTTTATTATTATTTTACACAACGTAGTTAAAGTTAAAAGCATTAGTGGTATTGGTGTCTTTGCTATGTGATGACCCTAGGGTAGTTCGTCGTTCTTCAGAAATTTGAACTAAAATATTTATAAATTTTTTAAGATTTTTATATTCCATCATCTTAACCATATTATGATCTCTCTCTCTCTCTCTCTCTCTCTCTCTCTCTCTCTCTCTCTCTCTCTCTCTCTCTCTCTATATATATATATATATATATATATATATATATATATATATATATATATATATATATATATATATAATATACTTTATATATATATATATATATATATATAAATATATATATATATCTACTCTATATATATATATATATATATATATATATATATATTATATATATATATTTAAATATATAAACATAAGGAAAGTATCATTTTTAATAATACATTTAAATCTGAAAATTCTGCACTTACGAAATTAAACTATAAAAAGGGAATAAACTATGTAAATATTAGTGCAAAATGATAAAGTTGAATTTTATGTAGTTTTATGCCTAAGGGTGTTCCCGTGCCAAATCCTTATCATGAATTGAAATAATTGGAATATTACTATTATTACAAAGTATTACATAGCTAATATATTCACTGTTTGAGAATATTAATTCCGAAAGAGATTCTTTACGTCATGCTGTTGTGTATCTTCCAAAACTCTCTCTCTCTCTCTCTCTCTCTCTCTCTATATATATATATATATATATATATATAATATATATAACCTAATAATAATATATATATATATATATATATATATATATAATATATATATATATATATATATATATATATATATAAATATATATATATATATATATATATACAAATAATCCTCTTTCTTTTTATTTATATATATATATATATATATATATATATATATATATATATATATATATATATATATATATATATATATATATATATATTTATATATATATATATATACATATATAATAATATATAATATATAATAATAATATATATATAATATATAATAATAATATATATATATATATATATATATATATATTTATATATGTATATATTTATAAATATATATATATATATATATATATATATATATATATATATATATATATATATATATATATATATATATATATATATATATATATATATATATATATATATATGTATATATATATATATATATATATATATATATATATATATATATATATATATATATATATATATATATATATATATATATATATATATTTATATAAATATATATATATATATATATATATATATATATATATATATATATATATATATATATATATATATATATACTATATATAAACAGTATGTAATTTATATACATAAAAATTTAAAAGCGTTATTTTTTCTTTCTCCACTTTCTCTAACTCACAGGCTATTAAAATCTCAAGACACTCCATTATTCAACAAAATCTTCCTCAGTTTTTCATGCCTATGCCAATTCATTATTAAAGCTCCGAAACTCATATATATATATATATATATATATATATATATATATATATATATATATATATATATATATATATATTTATTTATATATATATTTATATATAATATATATATATATATATATATATACTGCTAAATAAACACACATATATATATATATATATATATATATATATATATATATATATATATATATATATATATAAGTTATTCATTCACTTTTCAGTTACGACGCAAGAGAAAGCCAAAAGCCGCGAAAAGACGATATTTTCGCTCGTAGTAAAGAAGCTTTCCAGAGACGCGATTTCGTCCAGTTTTTTCGAGCCAAATGGATTCAGGAGAAAATGAAAGAAGAATTTCTCTCGGACGAGGAGGAGACTTTAGTTTTGCATCTCGTTAATAACAAAGATCAAGCTGAGTATCGGTGCACAGTTCATTATAAGAAATTGCCTTCTGTCGCGCATCGATTGCAGCTCCTGGTTGAAGGTAAATTTCAGAGCATTTTTTTTTTTTGTTTTTTAAAAGAGTTAGTAATTTATAACGTAATTTTTTAGCAAAAAGTTTATATATATAAATATATATATATATATATATATATATATTTATATTTATATATATATATATATATACTATATATATATATATATATATATATATATATATATATATATATATATATATATATATATATATATATATATATATATAAACTCTTATATATATATATATTACTATATACAAACATATATATATATATATATATAAAAAAATATATATATATATATATATATATATATATATATATATATATATATATATTATTTTACACTGCATAACCGCAATTAATAAGTTTGTAAACAAAGAACAATAATGGGAAGATAAACAACACACGCCTTTTCTGGGATCGAACCACCGCATGTTGCTGCTGAGAACGATATACTTGATGCTCTAACACTGATCCATCCTCTAACCCAAATATATATATATATATATATATATATATATATATATATATATACTATATATATATATATATATATATATATATATATATATATGTGTGTAATAGTATAAATATGCTTAAACGCAACTAGGATATTTATAGGATAGTTAACCCTTGGCACTTAAAATATTTCTTTAATGAGACATAGTAAAATTAACAATTAAAGCACTGTAATTTTAACATTAGCTTTCGACTAAGATAAACTATAGGCCTCTTTCAGATGGTATATTACAGGAACTATTTTTATTTAAAACAATGAGATCAAAATAGATTCTCTTTATGGTTGGTTTTCTTTTTTCTTTATATCTTTAAGGTATCTTGAAGTAAGAAGTATGGAGTTTTGGATTGTATCTAGTTTTATTTCACCTTGTATTTTTATAATTCTTCATTATTATATATATATATATATATATATATATATATATATATATATATATATATATATATATATATATATATATATATATAATATACCACTATATATATATATATATATATATATATATATATATATATAAGGATTCGATTATTTTCTTTTTGCAATGTGGTTGCTATATTTAAGTGGAAAAGCAGCCATTATGTTAATTCTATGTTCCTGTGAAGATCGATGTGAAGTCAAGGCAGAATTAAAGGAATTGTTGATTAAACCATATTTATGTTGATATAAACTTCTCGGTAAATCATTAGTTTTGCCTATGTAAACTGCTGAACAGCTATGGCATGGGATTTTGAATCACATTAAGTTTGATGATTATTAACTTCGGGGGTTTGAAAACTTTTTTAAGTGGGATTGTATTATTTTAAACAAAATGGATGTTTTTAGGAAGGCTTTATTTGATTTAGTGGTTTATTTTGTAAGGAATGGGGAGATATGAAAAAGTGTTATTAGCAATAGGGGGCTACTATTATAAAATTTCTGTTTTGCTTTATGGTGTACTAGGTTAATGAAATGTTGGGGATATTTTAGTTTAGTAAAGGTAGAATAGAGAAATTTTTTTTCTGATAAGAGATTAGAAGGAGAACACAGACATAGAGCTCTGAAATATAGAGAGGCTAATGTAGCTAATTTAGTGTTATATGTATGTGATGAATATATGTAGAAGAAGAAGTTGGTTTTCTATAAACTGAATAAGAAAGATGTAATGAGTCCTTCCAAGAAACTAAAGTGTCTAAGAAAGGGATGGTAGAGTTTTGTGGTAATTCATGTGTGAAAGAAATGGATGTGTGGATGTTGTTTATGTGTTGTAGGATATTATTTATGTTAGTATCTTTAGGAAGAGCACATAATATATCATCCACACTTGAAGCCATGTCGAATTTAGGAGGAGAGGATGGGAGATTATGAAATAATGTTCAATGAGCTCCATAAAGATATTGCTAAGTGTGGGAGATAAAGGGGAGCCCATTGAAAGACCTGAAGTTTGTTTGTAAAAAGAGTTGTTGAAAGTGAAGAAACTATGATCAAGAGTAAGGAGAATTAGTTTTTTTATGAGAGAGAAAGGATGGTTTAATGAGATATTGTTTTCTGTTAGATATTTTTCTAGTAAGTTAAGTGTGAAAGGAACAGGGACAGATGTAAAGAGGGAAGTAACATCAAAGCTTAGAAATTGGTGTGTGGTAGGGTTAAGTGTTTGCGTACGTTGTATAAAATCAAAGGTGTTAGAAAAATGAGAGGTGGAAATAGTGCCTATTAGAGGTGTGAGTTGGGAGGATAACCAGGAGGAGAGTTTGTATGTTACACAGTTTGTAATTAAAAAGAAAACCAGTATGGTTAAGAGATTTATTTTGATCCCAATGTTTTAAATAAAAATAGTTCCTGTAATATACCATCTGAAAGAGGCCTATAGTTTATCATAGGCGAAAGCTAATGTTAAAATTACAGTGTTTTAATTGTTAATTTTATTATGTCTCATTAAAGAAATATTTTAAGTGCCAAGGGTTAACTATCCTATAAATATCCAAGTTGCATAAGCAATATCTATAATATATTAAAATTTGACCCGAAACCATCGGCTTAAATTATGGACTATTCTACTAGAAAACTATTTTTCAAATATAAAAACAAAATGATCGCTGCCAACGTGAAGAAATGTCAACTTGCTTTTATGAAGAAATGCCTCAGCAATTTAGTGATTCCTAAAACTTTGATACCTGGTTTTTTACGTAAAGATAAATTTAACCCTTTCTCAGATACAAAAACGTCCATCCTAATAGATAAAATCAGTGAAATAAAATCAGAAATAAAAGCCAACTTCAGAAAATGTTATAATACTTTCAAAGCTTTCCAAAATCACTGGTACATAAATTTTCCTAATCAGCTGGATAAATTTTCGAAACTACTAGAAGATGCTCATCTCTTAAAAGACAACGTAGTAAGTAAAAGAGCCCGTATTTTTTAACCAAAAATTTAACCACATTTTCAAAAATAGTGTATGGTACACTTCATCAAACCATAGTTTAATAGTTAATCTTTCTAATTATCAACTGAAACAAGATGAAAAGATGTTGTTGGGATATGGCTTATCATTTGCCTTGGAAACTCAAGATAATAGTTTACAATTTTTTTCTGATTTCGAAAACTGGTCAAAGTTTAACAAAGATACTTGAGTTAATCAAGATATACTGAAAGACATTCTTCTTAATGAATTAGTTAGTGATAATCAACAGATAAAACTTCCAAAAAGATTTTACACAGCCATGTTGTCGTTAAAGAAAAATAAAAATATTGTGATCACTAAAAGTGATAAAGGCAATCAAACTGTTGTTATGAATTATCAAGATTATATAACTAAATGTAATAATATTTTGTCGGATTCAAATACATATATGAAAATCAACAACAATCCCCTTAATAACTCTCAGACTAATTTCAACAAAAAACTTGAATCTATTTGTAAACATTTACCAGATATTCATTTTAATAACAAGTCTCACATGACGAATTTAGCTCAATTCTATGGTTTACCTAAGTTACACAAACAAAATCACCCCTTTACGTCCCATCATCTCTAATACTAACTGTGTCACTTATAAACTTTCTTCTTTTATTTCTTCTCAACTGAAACCTTTAATTGGAAAAATTTCACCATCTCATTTAACTAACACTTATGATTTCATACAACGTTCGCATAAACTCAATCCCCATACACATCAATTTCTAAGTTTTGACGTTGCTTCTCTCTTTACGTCTGTTCCTGTTCCTTTCACATTAGATCTTCTAGAAAAATACCTACAAGAAAACAACATTACTCTCAATCTTCCTTTTCCTATTCTCAAAGAACTCATACTTCTCACTCTCGATCACAGCTTTTTCTCATTTAACAACCTATTTTTCAAACAGACATATGGACTATTTATGGGTTCCCCTTTATCTTCTACATTAAGTAACATATTTATGGAACTTAACGAACATTACAACATAATTCACCACCCTCTTCTTTCTGACTCCAACTCCACATGGCTTCGCCATGTGGAAGATATATTCTGTGCTCTTCCTAAAGATACAAACATAAAAAATATCCTACAACACATAAATAACATCCACACATTCATTTCTTTCACACACGAATTACCACAAAACTCTACCATCCCTTTCTTAGACACTTTAGTTTCTTGGAAGGACTCATTACATCTTCCTTATTCAGTTTATAGAAAATCAACTTCTTCTTCTACATATTTCCATTGGTTTTCATCACATGCATATAACTCTAAATTAGCTACACTAACCTCTCTATATCTCAGAGCTCTATGTCTGTGTTCTCCTCATAATCTCTTATCAGAAACAAAATTTCTCTATTCTACCTTTACTAAACTAAAATATCCCAAACATTTCATTAACCTAGCATACCATAGAGCAAAACAGATATTTTATAATAGTAGCCCCCCTATTGCTAATAACACTTTTCATATTTCTCCATTCCCTACAAAATAAATCACTAAATCAAACAACACCTTCCTAAAAACATTCATTTGTTAAAAATAATACCATCCCCCTTAAAAAAGTTTTCAAACCCCCACCAAAGTTAATAATCATCAAACTCAATTTGTGTATCCAAAATCCCATGTCAGGACTATTCAGCAGTCTACATAGGCGAAACTAATGATTTACCGAAAATATTATATCAACATAAATATGATTTAATCAACTACTCTTTTAATTCTACTTTGACTTCATATCGATCTTCACAGGAACATAGAATTAACATGATGGCTGCTTCTCCACTTAAATATAGCAACCACACTACAAAAAGAAAAATAATTGAACTATATATATATATATATATATATATATATATATATATATATATATATATATATATATATATATATATATATATATATATATATATATATTATATATATATATATATATATATATATATATATATATATATATATATATATATATATACATATATCATATATATATATATATATATATATATATATATATATATATATATATATATATATATATATATATATATATATATATATATATATATATATATATATATATATATATATATATATACAATATGAAGAATTATAATAAAATACCAGGTGAAATAAAACTAGATACAATCCTAAAACTCTATATTTCTTACTCAAGATAAATCTTTAAGATATAAAGGTGTAAAACCAACTATAATAAAAATTTATTTTGATCTCACATTTTAATAAATAGTTCTTGTAATATATCATCTGAAAGAGTCCATTTATCTAGGCGAAAGCTAATGTTATAATTACAGTTTTAATTGTTAATTTTACTATGTATTATTAAAGAAATATTTTAAGTTCCATGTTAACTATCATATACATATATATATATATATAGATATATATATATATATATATATATATATATATATTTAGGCATATATATACATATATATATATATATATATATATATATATATATATAAATATATATATATATATATATAATATGTATATATATATATATATATATATATATATATATATATATATATATATATATATATATATATATATATATATATATATATATATATATATATATATATATATATATATATATATATATATATATATATATTTATATATATATATATATATATATATAAGTGTTATATATATATATATATGATATTGTATATATATATATATATATTTATATACATATATATATATATATATATATATATATATATATATATATTATATATATATTATTATATATATATATATATATATATATATATATATATATATATATATTAATTTATATATATTATTATTATTATATTATATATATATATATACATATGTTATTATATATATATATGTTACATATATATATATATATTATTATTATTATTATATATATATATATATATATATACATATATATATATGTACAGATATTCACGTTATATATAGATGTCCATGTATATATATATATATATATATATATATATATATATATAC
>JABUQX010123731.1:0-22500 GCA_015478945.1 Trachelipus rathkii | reverse complement strand
TCCATATTCCTTATCTGTTTTAACTCTGATTCTTTTTTGACCTCTTTTTAAACTTAGGTCATAACTTCTAGTAAAAATAACTAATAAAAGTAAAAATGCAGAGATAAAAATGGGCAGATATATGATTAGTTTTATGATTTTTAATAGTTATTCTCTTAAAAGTATATTATCAGGAGAATATAAAAAAAAATATTTTACACACACCAATATCGTTCATATATATAGTGAGTATATATATAGCATAGAGTATATATATATATATATATGTATATATATATAGAAAAGTATATATATATATATATATATATATATATATATATATATATATATATATATATATATATATATATATATATATATATATATATATATTGCTGCTACTGTGGTTTGTAATGGAAGAGTTGATTTGAGCTGCATGGTAAGGTCGTATTCAAACTTACCTGATCCTAGGTAAAATGCCATCGAAGTTCTCCTTGAATAGGGCTATGCCCGTAGGGTGAACTTTAAATATATATATATATATATATATATATATATATATATATATATATATATATATATATATATATATATATATATATATATATATATATATATATATATATATATATATATATATATATATATATATATATATATATATTGTCGAGGAAGAGGCCATTTCTGTAATGGCAGGAGTTATTTCTTCTTCTTCCTTTACTAGAAGTTCTTGGTGTTTTTCTTCTTTGATAGTTCCTTGTATTAGGCTTCCTTTTTACGTTGAGGGGCATAGGTGTCTACAAATTCTCGGTATTTTCACTCTTCTCTTGTAGAAGCTGCCTTTTTCACCAACAAGAGCTATATGAGACGCTTTGATTGGTACGTCTAGGTTACTAAACCATCAACATAAGTAATTATAACCCTTTTATAGTTATTTCTTAAAAAAATAGGATATAAAAACTCAGTTTTTTGGCTTTTATTGGTCTTTTATTAAATAATTTGTTCTATTATAAGGAAACTATTCGCTGACCCAAAGTTACGTGACATAAAATTTCTTACAGTTTTATTATACATTGAATCTCTTGTATACCTACAGCTAAGTTCAGTTTCTTTCACACTCGAAACTTTATAAGCCCGCTAGAACAGTAGATTGACGGCAAACAAAGATTTTACAAATCATTTAATATACAAGCTATTTACAAAATTAATATAAAATATATGATGTGAAATGCTGTAAAATACGATATTATACTATAGTTTACATAATAATTTATTATATATTACAATCAAAAATTCATTTAATACAAGTTATAATAAATGCGTTTTTTACTTTTACATAAATTGATAAAAAATGTTTTCCCTGGTACTTTGATTCATTAATTTCGTTTTCTATCAAAGAAAAAGATCAACTCACTTATTTTATGCAGGGTGTACAGTATTATTTCTATAATAATGTTACAGTTTTAGTTGTACCATCACATTCACTGCTTCAGCAATCCTGGGAACAATATTGATGGGACATCCTGACGACGGTTAAGAATCGTTTCATTCCCAACGAAGTCACACCAAATCATTGGGGCTCTTCTGTAATACTTTTTCGCAGTTCATTTGTTTTAATAGAAGTAAAATATTCTACAACATTTTCTCATATTTGCCATAATCGTCGATACGACTCAACATTGCAAGATTGATTTATAACATTAGCCACGGAGAGTATCAAGTTTTAAGAGCTTAGGCCTCGACAAATATTATTTTATCTATTTTGATAGGAGTATTTATATAGCTGGGAGTATCGGTTCAATCTTGGGATGTTTCCGGCCAATACTGTCTCCGAAACTTTGATTACTGGTGTTAGGGTTGGCTGGCTTAAACCAAATGGTTTAAACCATCTAAAAAAAACAGTGGTCTGAACCATTAAACAAAAAAGAATTCAAAAAAAATAATTTTTTGTTGTTTTTTTAATCAGTTCGTGGAACTCAGAATAAAGCTCAGACAAGTGTCATTTAACAGTTCATTCATATATATATTTTTTCAAATACACATATAACAATATTAACAAAATTATCACAAATCTGTGTAAATTTCATCTGACCAGCGAAAATACAGCTACGCAGCAAAGAATTTCACCACACATCAAATAAGTACATATCATAACACCTGATGTACAATATTAAATGTTAATAACATCAAATTCGAACAATACCCATAGAGCTGCCGCAATAAAATCACTAAAATTATAGCCAAAATTTCCATACTTAACAACCAGCAAAGAACTAACAATTCATACAAAACGTAACCTATTCATACGGTTTCAAACATAATCTCTAACATATCAATACTAACTTTTCGTATTAAACCACTGTAATATTTTGTCATCACGCTACACTAATTATATAACTGATCACACCGAATATATGCCAAACGTAACAAAGATTTTGGCTAGTAACAAAGTACACTATCATAGTCTGAACCCAACAATATAAACAACACCCGAAAAAAACCATAACATATCTTAAACACGAAATAAACAGCTAACGATTAACAAAGTTCAATTATTAACAACAGTGAAGTAACATTTAGACAAAACATAATTAGACGTTGCCTTTCACATCTTTTTATTTATTTTTGATTTTTAAAAAAACTGTTTTATTTATTTTAACTATATATATTCTTTAAAAACTTTTTGTTTCAAAAAACTTTTAGGCTATTTGAATAAATTTATTCTATTAAAAACATATAAGCTTTTGTTTTTTTTTTTTTTTATTTTTTTTTTATTTAAAAAATTTTTAATTTTTTAACTTTAATTTCTTTAAAAAGATATAATTTTTAATTAAATTTTTATATCTTTATTAATTTTAGTTTAAAAAAATTTGATTTTTTACATACCCTAAAACGGTTAATCACTGAATCAGTAAATCAAACCACCCCTACCTCCACCCCTACCGGCCCAACCCTGATCTCATTGGGGTATTGACTAATTATCTGTTAGACTCCAGTCATAATTCGAGTATCAATTTGGATAAAACATAGCATAAAATATGTTTTTTATATACTAACCCTCGAAATATATACGCTGACAACTACAGAAGTATTTAATTTCACAAACCTAAAATAAACTTTAACTCTGATGTAACAATATTTCTGTTTTAATTTCAAACCCTACAATACCTAAACACGAATAAACAACTAACATTACAAAGATCAGTAAGTAACAACAGTAAAAGTAAACTGGCAAATAAAAAGAAAGTCGTCATTTACAAGCATCTGTGAAGTTTAAATGTTTATTTATATTTATTTTCTTAAAACTTTTTGTTTTTAACTAAAATTTTATTCATTTATTATCGTTTATACGTAAAAAATTTACATTTTTACATAAACTTAAACAGTAAAACAGAAAATAACAAAGTTTCCACTCAATAAAGCCTAACATAACATAACCTGATGCAAGAAAATAATGTATAACATCAAACCTAACAAAAATACCATACTAGGCAACAGGAAAGTAACTGATTGCTTACAGCCCGTACAATATTCACACTTTTTTTTTTACAAAACAGATCTCTAACATATCAATATTATTTTACATTACAAAGTAACATTTAACAAAAAATTATCACACAAAAGCATACTCTGCCAACAAATATGCTGACGTACACAAAGTTTTCCACAATCAATAAAGCTAAACATATATATCATGAACTAGGATATAACGACACATGACAAAACCTAAATACCTTATGATCGAATAAATGACTAACATTAACAAAGTCCATACTTAACAACACTAAAGATAACTAACAATGCATACACGAACAATAATGTACGAACGCTGATGTCGGTTCCTGTTATCACTAGGAGTTAATCAAAATACAAGTTCGAGGAAATTGTTCAAACTCCTACGCCACTTTTCGAAACAATACGCAATACCTATGATTCTTGTTTGTCACAGGTAAACTATAACAAATTTATTAAAAACAATTTATGCCTAATACCATACTAATTACAAATGAAACCCAATTAGGTGTATGAAAAAAAACAGTAACATTAACAGCAATAGTTTAAGCCACGCCATCACTTCTTAGTTAGGGTTGTACGTTTGGAGTTAGCAATTGCATAAAACTGTTTGTTACAATCAAATCTTTTCGTTATCTGTTAGAGAGAGAAGAGGGATTACATTCTTTAAAAGACGACAAATTGAGCTTCTTTCATTCAGTAGTTTGTGTGACTTCGTAAAAACTAAAAAATGGTTCTCTCACCTGAATAACATAAATTTGTAAAACGAATATTGTAATGGAAAATCATCGCATCCAAAAAAGCTTTTTCTTACTATAACTTTACCGTCTTAAAAGACACTCAGGAAGAAGAACGTTTACATTTGGACCATGTTCGATTCGTCTACACCCATGACAGCCCACAATGTATATCCTATTACCTGTGAAGAACTTGTATCGGGAAGGTTCGAGTAGAAGTTAAATAACAAAGAGAAGAAGATACTTTCCTTCAATTGTAGTAGTGTTTTTATTGATGCAATCATGGAAATGCTAAAGAATGTGATCAAAAAGATTAGCTTATGTATTATTTCACATAATAAACAATATTGAATCCATTGACATTACGATGTGGTGGAGACCTATTACACGGGAATACTTCCAACCACTGCCTATTTGGTTTTAGTGTACATGGTGAAGAAATATTAACAAGCGTTTCATCAAAGATGCAACGAAGAAATATCTAAAAAGGTTGACCTGAAGTTGATTTTCACTGGGAAACGAACTATATTAACTCTCGCATGGTAATACTCTATATTAACCGAATGGTACGAATTGCAGCACAATCGTGTATCGAACACAGGAAACACCAGTTATCGAGGGCCTAACCTTGAAAAATTCACCATTCTAATTATTGAAAAGAGATGAAATCGCCAGAAGAGTTTACAAAGAACAATCTATTTGAAAATATCATCAGGAGTTTATAACTAAAATCACAACTGAGGTCTTGGAAAGATATTAGAACAAATACAATCGAATGCTCACATGTTGTATAAAAATGAATTAAACCTTCTTAAACGAACTCAATCTTATTAAATATTTTTATATTGAATTATACGACTTGTAATTATTTTATATATATCATGGTCAGACTGTTTTAACAACAACATTTGAAATTATTTGATTATTCTTAAAATTGATTTTTTTCTTAATGATCATGTTTCTTTTTCCTATGTTAATATACTATATATATTTATATATATATATATTATATATTATATTTATATAATATATATATTATATATATAAATTTTTATAATAATAATATATATATTACAATATATATATATGTAAAGTAACTAAAACATACATTCCAAAAACTAATATACCCTTCTTACATCAAGCGTGTCGTCTTAAACATAACAATGTTTAATTTTTACATTAACGGGTGAATAATGTAAAAAAAATTTTACCAGTAAACCGCTGTGTGTATTTATCATACAGACCAATGAGTATACTCTAAGGTAACAAAGTTTTCATATTATTAAAGCTAACATAGCAACATCTGAACTAAGAATATAATGTACAAAGGCAAACCAGAAACATCTTAAGCAAGAATAACTGCTAACCTTAACAAAGATCCACACTTAACAACTAAGCAGTAATAACCTATATTGTTAAAAGACAAGAACAAATGTAAAGCTTTCCTTATTCTCTGATAAACCGCTAAAACTTAAATAAACATACCACATACATTACACACACAAATGGCTGCAAACGACAATTACACGCACGACCCCAACAATTCTTAAACAACAAAGGCGCATAGAGGCGGCAGTAACTGTTTTCAAGTGATAATAACATATAAAGTTCAAATAAAAGAACATTAAATAAATTAAATTAAATTATACCATATAAAGCTTTCTTTCAAAACTTATCCTAAACCATTAATCAGATGACATAGGATTCTGAATAAAATTGAGCAATACTCGATATGTTATCTCCAGAGATTCAACAACCATCTAAAGGATGCATAAGCATTAAATACAACTTTGCTGCACATAAACCATTTTTCTGCTATTTCGGTATCGAACAGCCTCACTCGCTCCGCCAACGAGAATGTAAACGATAATCCTGGCTGAAGTTATTTAGGCATTTCTGTATACATGCATTAATACGGATCCATAATGTAATTCAGTAGTAAATAATGCTAGATTACACCATGAAGCTATATGAATATAAGTCCTCGCAGTATGCAAACAAAACTTTAAAGATGAGACTTTATAAGTCGTTTTTCATGTTAAAAAAAGCTGAGCTGTTATATTGCAGATGTCTGAACAGTGAAAACACTATTAACACACGCATGAATGTGGACAGCATTACATTAGGTTTTCCAATAGTTGCAGATAAATCAATCATTTTAACAATATACAGATGCAGTGAAAAGCAACAATTCTCTACTTATAAGCCGCTCAAGCTAGATTCACCTCTGATATTCATCAAGAGACGAATGGCCAAGATGACACATACTAAGCCTTTATCAAGCATTCAGGCTTTTCGATAATATTTGAAGATTCTTTCAACACTGAAATGATTAAAGATATAAATTACGTTCAGCACCTCCAAATCTGAGAACACAGGTAATATATTGCTCTCCATTCGTTTACGAAAAAAATGTAATGAACTACATCATTTGGATTACAAAGATCCTACGCTAAAAGAGACGTCTGTAAGAAAGCAGAACGAGAAGGTCATCATATTCAACACAGCGAACCAAAATGTCACTACATGGCGAAATTCGTATGATATAGGACAACCCTTATCAGGCTACGAGATTCTTTCTTGTCAAACCAATCAAAGAAAGTAAACAAACATACGACAGTACGGAATTGACCATCATCAGTTCAAAATGGTATATCCATTCTCGAGGTTGTGAAGCTATTGTTGTTAGATGCTAATGTTAACTGCGGCTACGTCTGTTGTTATTGTTGTTACGTTGTTGTACGAGGTAAGGTTCCTGGTTATACTATTTTCAACTTTCATATATACACAACAGATTTATAATATACTGAATCAACGACATATACTCATAGCCGTCAATAAGGTTTCCACATCCAATAAAGCTTACATGATGTAACATGAACTAAGAATATACACCGACAAACCTGACACACCTTAAGCCCGATAAATTGCTATCATTAACAAAGGTACCATCATTTACCACAATAGTAAGATACTAAATCATGCAAAACGATACCTAGTCCACACGTTTTTTACAGCAATGTCTCTAACCATATCAAATACTAATTTTATTATTTTTAAGCTTAATCTCATTTTTAGAACTACACCCCCTTTCAAAGGAATTCAACATTGAACAATGAAAATGACTTTTTTGTCTTAACCCAATTTTAAATAAGTGATGCAAAATCTTATATTATATTTATTAAACAAAACTCGGTAAATCTGGCAACTGCGTATCATACGAGGATTGACAGCAATGTATAGAACATTGGAGAGGCTGAGTTAAAATATCAAATCAGATGTGCTACTCGAAGAATGATATCATATCTAGCAAAAGCTCTAAGGCAAACCTTAAAACAATTATAATCAACAAAAAACTTAAACTAGGCTCACGTTCATCAACACATCTTCGTCAGTTAACAAAGTAATATCTTACAAAAACTCAATATTCATTTCTCTAATAACATCAGTTTTTTCCACCACACGAATAAGCTGTCAAACCATAAACAAAGTTTATTAACCAACACATAACACAAAACAATCAAGCTTCTATATACTACACCATCGAATAATCCTGCCTAACAGTAAACAACGTTTGTGCATTAATAAAGCTAACATAGCATAACCTGAACTTAAGAATAAATGTAATCTAGGGCAAGACCTAGCATTACCAACAAAAACTTCAACCCTAGCTCCCGTTTTAAACACATTCATCCGTCAGTTAACACCAGTAATATCTTACAAAAACTCATCATTTCTCTAACAATCAGTGTATTCCACATTGTATAAGTAATATTATAACACATAAACGTACCACACTTACGACATAAAAACAGTTTTCATCCAACCTAAGAGTATCTAAAGAACACAATTACGTCCGAGAGAAACCCATGGGGATGCGTCCATTGTAACACCTAAGTCCTGGCGACGGAATCACCCCGAAGGGGATGTAAGCGGGCATTACCCTCCGAAGGAGGTAAGGCCTTCAGCCCTTCGAGCTGAGGCCCAAAGCCCGTCATGATCAGATATGATAATTACAATTCAATGTTGTGATAAAGCGAAGTTGAAATATAACCCAGGAACCTTACCTCTACAAACAACAACGAACAATAACACAACAACACAGCCGCAAAGCAAACAACAAACAACAACAAATAGATCGAACAACCTCGAGCATATTACCATTTTAACTGATAAGGTTCATTAGTACGTTCGTAATCTTGACTTACCTTTTACTGATTGGTTGAAAGAGAAACTCGTTACCTATAAGGGTTGATCATATACGATAACGATTTCGCCAAGTAAGACATTATTCGCATGTTGATATGATGACCTCTCGTTCTGCTCTACAGACGTCCTCTTTACGAGGATCTTTGTATAATACCCACATGATGTATCATTTACTGTTTTTCGTAAGAGAATGGAGAGCAATATATTACCTGTGTTCCAATTGGTGGTGCAATAAATATACCTTTAATCATATCAGATGAAGAATTCTTCAATATTATCGAAAGCCTCGAAGCTATGGTAAAGGACTGGGTATGTGTAATCTGTAAGACATCGTCTCTTGATGAAATCAGAGGTGACAGCCTTGAGCGGCTATAATAGAATATATGTTGCTTTCACTGCATCTCTGATAATGTTAAAAGTATTAATGTACAGCAAACTATTGGAAACCTTAATTGATGCATGTTCACATTGCATTGACGTTACCGTGTATAGGTGTCACTGTTCAGACCACTAAGGCAAAATATAAACAGCATTTGAATTATAACATGGAAAAAACGACTTAAAAGTCTCATCTTAAAAGAATTAGTTGCCATACTCGAGACTAATTACATATAGACTCCAATTTGTTATCATACAGATATTACACTGAACATATGGATTCCACGTTATAATGCAGTTACAGAAAAGCCCTAATACACGTATCACCAGGAGTACGTTTACTCTTCATCTGTTGGCGGGAGCACGAGTGACTGTTGAACCGAAATATGCAAGAAAAAGTATTAGCTAGCCAGCAAGATTGTATTATATGCTGTACATCCTTATCAGGATCAGATGTTGAACTCTGCTGAGAAACATATAGAATCTTGCAATCAATTTATACAGAATCCTATGTCCATCTGATTAGATGGTTAATTAAAACTAAAAAAGCTTCCAATATGTATGAATGTTTATTTATTTATTTAATGCTTTTTATTTGGAAACTATACTATTTATACCACTTGAAACATGATTTTACTGCCCCCCTATATGTATACGCCATTTGTTGTTATTAATGATGTTGGGGCTGAGCTGTTTATCGTGCAGCCATTGTGTAGTAAGTATGTTATTGTTCATAGTTTAGGCTTTACAGAGAATAAAAACTTTACTATTGTACTGTCTATTACCAATTAGGGTATGTATTAGCTAGTTAGTTTAGTAGTGGATCTTTGTAAGAGTTAGCAGTTTATTCTTCTTAGATGTTTCTGGTTTGACCTTTTGTACATATTAATTCTTAAGTGTCAGTTGATGCTATGTTAGCTTTATTAAATTTGAAACTTTGTATACTTAGAGTATTACTCTTGGTCATGTCAATGAATAATCAACACAACGGTATTTGGTAAATTTTTGAATTATAATATCACCATGTCTAATGAATAAATTAACACTTGTTGAATGTCATAGAAACAACGCTTGACAAAGTGATTGAATAAGTTACGTTTTATGAGACTTTATATTAGTTACTTTACATATATATATATATTAATATATATATATATAATATATAGTATATATATAAATAATATATATATATATATATAATATATATATATATAATATAATATATATAATATAATATTATAACATGGGAAAAAGAAACAATCATAAGAAAAAACAATTTTAAATAATACATCTTACATGATATGTTTTAAAACAGCGTACACTTAATAATAAAAAAATTACAATCGATATATTAATTAATATAAAAATTATAATAAGATTGAGTTCGTTTAAGAAGGTTTAACAATTTAACATACAATGTGAGCATTCGATGTATTGTTCTAAACTTCAAAGACCTTCAGTTGTGATATAGGTTATAAATATCTCCTGCTGATATTTTCCAAAGATTGTTCTTTGTAACCCTGGCGATTTCATCTCGTTTTCGATAAAGGAAAGGAATTTTTCAAAGGACTTGAAGCGCCCTCGATACTGGTGTTATCGCTGTGATATCGAACACATTGTGACTCAATCGTACAATCGATATAGAGATATACCATGCGATGAGGATTATAAGTTCGGTCCAGTAAACAATCTTCATTCAACCTTTTACGATATATTCTTAGAGCATCTTTTGAATAAAGCCTGTAAAATATTATTCTTTACGCAATTAACCAAACAACAAGGCAGTGGGCGGAAATATCCCCGAATTGAATATAGGTCTGTCCACCACATTACGTAAAAGTCAAATGGATCAATTTGTATGTAGTGAAAAACAAGAAGTTATCTTTTTGAGTCACATTCTTCACCCCACCATTGATCGCAACTCCCCAAACGAATTATGTCACTTGATGAAGAAAAGTACTTTTCAATTTATCCAGTAATTAACTTCATCGAACCAACCGACTTAATCTTCACCAGGATAGAATAAAATGTCTGTCATGGTGTAAGACGAATCGGAACAGGCAAGTAACGTTTCTCCAATTGTCTTACGACGGAAAGTAAGTTAGAAAAACTTTCTGAGATGCGATATCTATCCATGATATACAAATATACGTTTACAAATTATATTATTCACGAGAGAAACATTATTATAGTTTAAAGTCAGACAAACAACTTGATGAAGAGTATGAACAAATTTTAAGAACGAATGATATCTCATCTCTCTCACAATAACGAAAGCAGAAATGTAACGAAAACAAGTTATATGCAATGCTACCACTAAAACGACAACACCTAACCAAGAGATGGCGTGGCTTATAAACATATTGAGAATTGGTTAACTTTTTTATTTCATACCCCTAATGGAGTTTCATTTGTAAATATAGTATATTAGGCAAAATGTTTTTTAATAAATTTGTTAAGTTGACCCTGTGTTATTGAAGGTCCATAGGTATTGCGTAATGTTTTCGAAAATGGGGGAGAGTTTGAACAATTTCTCGACTTGTATTTGATAAATCTAGTGAAACAGGAACCACCATCAGACGTACGTACATGTTACGTATCTGTATGCATTGTTAGTTACTTTTAGTGTTGTTAAGTATGAAACTTTGTTAAATGTTCAGTCATTTATTCGATCATAAGGTATGTTAGTTTGCTTGGTGCGTTATAATTCCTAGTCAGGACTATAGATAATGTATAGCTTTTTGATGTGAAAAAACTTTGGTAAGTCATATTAAGATTGTTCAGTATTGTAATGTTGTTGAAACGCTTTGATCAAAGTTTCTAATGCTAAGTAAGAATAACTGTGAATATGTATAGAGATCTGTTTTGCAAAAAAGTGTGAAATATGGAACGGGCTGTAGCGAACTCAGTTACTCTTCAAGTATCAGGTATTTTTTGTTAGGTTTATGTATAACATTTAGATATTTCTTGCATCAGCGTTATGTATATGTAGCTTATATTGGATGTGGGATATATGATATTCATTTGGTGTCTGCCAAAGGTTTACTCCTGTAAAAATTTAAATTTTTACAGGAGTAAACCTTAGACAGAAATAAATTTTTCGTAAAACAAACCCATTATCTAAAGTTAAAAAATTAAGTTTTTAAAGATGTGAAAGGCAACGTTCTTGTCAGGTTTGTAGTTACTTTTACTGTTGTTAAGTAAGGAACTTTGATTAAGTAGTTCGTATTCGTCCTTTCGGTATATTAATTTTGTCGTTATACATTATTTCTACATAAGTTAAGTGTTATGTAGCTTTATTGATGTGAAAACTTAATATGTTTGCATATATTTCAAAATTATTTAGTATTAAAAAAGAAATATGAAGATTACTATGTTTATCCAAATGATACTCGAATATGACGGAGTAACAGAGTCAATAGAATCAATACGCCTAATAGATCAGAGGTTGGAAGGAAAGGGGGGGTAGGGTGGTTTGATTTACTGATCAACTGATTTACTGCTTCCAATTATTACTTTTCGGTATTTAGAATACACAATTTTTAATTGATTCAAAAAAAAAAGAATAAAATTTTAGAAAAACAAAATATTAAGAAATAAAGTTTTTAAAAATTAAAAGTATTTTTTTTAAAAAAAAACAAAAAAAAAACTAAAAATATATTTAAACAGATTATACAAAAATAAATAAAAGCTTTTTGAAAACAAAAGTTTAAAGAAATAAAGTTAAAAATAAATAAAAAAGCTATTTAAAACAAAAAGAGAAAAAAAAGTGAAAGCTACGTTCCATCTTTAAAAGATAGTTACTTCACTGTTGTTAATTATGGAACTTTGTTTAATGTTAAGTGTTTATTCGTGTTTAAGATATTTTAGGTTTGATGTTATGTTATATTCTTGGTTCCGACTATGATATGTTAGCTTTGTTAACCAAAAACTTTCGTTTACAGTTGGCAATTATAATTCGTTGACATCAGTATGATAATCTAGTACGGCTGATGCAAAATATTACAGTGTTAATACCGAATAAATAGTAATGATATTGTTAAAGAGATATGTTTTGAAAAACGATATGAATAGGTTACGTTTATTGTATGCAATCGGCTAAGCTCTTTACTGATGTTAAGTAATGGAACTTTGCTAATGTTAGTGATTTATTCAGGCATAGAGTATTCTAATAGCATTTGAGATAGTCAAAATTTAGTGCTACAGTAGAGTTTATGATATGTTAGCTTTATTGATGTCGAAAATCTTTGCTGCCGTTAGCGTAGTTCCGCTGGTCATATGATAATTACCACCAAGATTAGTAGATAATTTTTGTTAAAGATGTTAAACTATTGTTCGTGGCAAAAAATTAATAATTGAATATGATTAGAGATCAAGTCTTAAAAAAGTCGTGAAATAAGTTCAAGGAAATCTTATAATGCTAAACATTTTAGTTATCGTCAACTGTTGTAATATTGAACTTTCGATTAATGATGACTGCAATAATCGGATAATAAGATGTGTAATAGATATGATGAGTGATAGCATTATTAATTCGTAAGAATATCATATTGATCCTATGTATTGCTTTTAATATAATATGAAACTTATTTACGATTAGATACTATTCATTGATTAGTAAAAGATACTAGACTCAAAGTAGTGATAATGTTTGTATAATATGTTTTCTATTGGAGGTGATAAAGACTTTGAGTATTCAGAAGAAAAGTGTAAGAATAGGTTACGTTCTGCGCTTCCAATGTTAGTTACTTACTGTTGTTAAGTATGAAAGCTTGTTAATGTTAACTGTTTTTCCTGTTTAAGATGTGTGTAGGTTTGTGAATGTACCTTATATTCGTAGTTCAGGTGATTGCTGTTGTTTGCTTTATTGATGGAAAACTTTGTATTACGTTAGCCAAGCAGTAATATTCAATGATCAGATAATCGATATTTAGACAAACGGTTATGATTAAATTTTCGTTTAAATATTATTACAGTGATGTTGAGATATCGTTGCATGTTAGGAAAATTATCAGAATATTGTGTTGTGCATTAATCTTTATGTTAGCCTTTATTCGTTGTTAAGTATGGAGCCTCTGCATACGTCAATCAAAGAATTCATTGCGAGTAATGGATAAAATAACAAAGTCTTCAAAATATTTGTTAAAATAATACTGGAAATTTCTCGGGACAACAAATTTTCAAGCGTCTTTTCTGCTACGAACCAAATAGGGAGTGGGTGCGTTTGGCTTTACTGATTATCAGAGTTAGGAGTATGTAACAAAACCCAAATTTCTATATTATAAATATGAAAAAGCGATAAAAATATTAGTTAAAGGCAAACTGTTTAAAGACTATAAACAAAAATAAATAAGTTTTTGTGTTATGTTAACAGAATTGACGATGAAATCACTAGATCATAGAATGGGGGGGGGTGAGTTGGAGGAGGTTGAGGAGGTTAGGGGGGAGGCCTCAAGAGGCTCCAGGAGGCTCCAGAGGCTATAGATGGTGTTTGAATTAATACATATAAAAGTAAATTTTTTAAGTAATATCTTAACAAAGAATTAAAAAAAATGCTTAATTTTTTGTATTTTTCTTAATCTTTTAGTTAAATTTTTAAATTTTTTTAAAATTTTAAAATTTTTTTAAACAATTTTTATTAATTTTTTAAAATTTTTTTTTAATTTAAAATTTTTTTTTTTTTTTTTTAATAAATTTCTTTTTTTTTTATTTTTTAATATTTTTTTAATTTTTTTTTTCTTTTTTTTTTTTTTTTTGTCTCAAGGCTAATGATAAAATATGATTTACCAAGTGTCGTGTGTTCTACGCCAATATCAGTTATGTGGGATGTGACCCCCTTTGGGATGTTGTATGGCTATTTAACCCCTATAACGAATGAAGGTACCTTCATATGACAAGGATAATAATACCGAAGTTCATCGTTCTAAGAGTCAATATTTTCAAGATTTGGGGGCCGGGATCCCGTGGAATATTCGGTCAAATCGGATCATTTTACCCGGATACATCATAAGATACAACCTAAAAAGGCGTAATATCAAGATTTCGATTGTTCCTATAGTTAAATAATTTCACGATTTGGCGTGAGGGTATCCCGTCTGGGGCAGCCCACAGTCATTTTACACCCGGGTCATCTAAAGATACATTCCTCCGAAGGTGTATACCAGTAATCATCAATTCTATGTCAAATATTCAGATTTGTGGCTGGTCACCGAATTTGGTCAAATCGTCATTTACCCCATTACTACATCTAAAATCACAAGCTAAAAAGGCTGAAATATCAAGTTTCGTGTTCCGTATTGTCAATATTTTCAGATTTTGAGGTAGAGTAATCCCGTCTGGGGCCCATAGTCATTTTACACCCAAGGGTCAAATCTAAGCATACAATCTCAGAAAAGTTGTATACCGAGCTTTCATCAATTCCATAGGTCAATATTTCAGATTTAGGTAGGGCTAGTGCCCCGAATTAGGTTCAAATAACGATCATTTTACCCCTTACAACCTACAGATAACAACCTAAAAAGGTTTGTATATCAAGTTATCAGTTACTAACATTTACAATATTTCAGATTTGGGGTGGAGATCCCTTCTAGGGGATCCTAGACAACCCTGTACGCGCTCTAGTATAACCATCCATATTCGGAAGATCTACGAACCATCAGATAACCCTTATAAGGACACCAATATTGTTTGTTATACGACTGCTTATTTATTTACTTAACCCATGTAGATAATATAATATCGAACTCAGAACTGGATGCGAAGAAGAAAACGGAACGAAATATTAAATAATAATAATAAATAATATAATAATAATAAATGAATTAATAATAATAAAATAATAATAGATAAAACAATAATAATATGAATAATTAATAATAATAATAATAATAATAATAATAATAATAAACATAGAAACTCCAGAGATGATAGACGAATCAGCACGTGCGTGCGGTGCGTGCAGGTGCGGTACGTGCGGGCGTGCGGATGCGAGACAGTGCGATGCGGTGCTGTGAAGGACACGCAGAAGGGCTTTAAAAAACAACTCAGAAGTGATCACCTTCGGGGATCACTTCTTCGAACGTAATAATATAAATAATTAATAATGTGTATTGTAAATTGTGTAATGCGCACGCCCGCTCGAATCCGGAGCCGGAAGTCGAGCGGAGTCGGGTCGGAGTCGGAGCAGAGTCGAGTCGGAGTCAGAGTCAAAAGCACACACAACTCAGAAATATGATCACTTCGTGATAATAATTTCTTCGACTTAATATAAAATAATAATAATAAAAACAAACACAAACAAACATAGACAAAACATAGACAAACATAGACAAAACCTTCGGTTTTTGTCTGATTTGTCGGATGATAGCCCTTTGATTCAATCCTCCATATAACCCTAATATATATCTCTATTCATTTATATCGAAAAGGGTGGTATCGCGCAAGTCGGCCCATATAATATTACTATATATTATATATATATATATTAATATAATATATAATTATATATAATTATATATATATAATAAAATATATATAATATATATAATATATTATATAATATATATATATATAATATATAATATAATATTATATATATATATAATTATATATATATAAAAAATATATATAATATATATAATATATCATAATATATATAAATATATATATAGGCCAAACTAAAGAAGGTTACCCGCAATCATATCTCGCAAAACTAATGATAATACAAAGAAACTGATATAATAATATGAGAATCAGCGTATGAATTTGTACGGAAAATGAAAAAAAAATTTTTATTTTTTTTTAATTTTTTTTAATTATCTCCCCAAACAACGTTATTTACAGAAAACTAAAAACATATATGGAATCGCGTATGAAATTTGTAATGAATTGAAAAGGAAAAAAATTTTAATTGGTTCTTTTTGGCTAAAATTTGAGAATCAGCATTATGAACTTTTTTTAGGGGGCTCGAGCGACGGGTGGAACAGAGGGGGGGGACGATCCCCCCGTCGTCCCACCGGGAGGCGAGAGACCCCGACTCCTTTAGTAAAAGAAAAAAAAGTTACCGATCATTTAAACCCTTTAGTTAACCAAAAAAAAAACAATTTTTTTCCCAATTTTTTTTCATACAAAACTTTCATACGCTGACTCTAAATATGTTATTAGTTTTCTATTGCTACCCGATATTATTTTGGAATAATAAAAAAAAAATAAAAAAAAAAAATTAAATTTTATTTTTTTCAATTTTCTACAAATATTTCATACGCCATGATCAATAATATAAGTTATCAGTTTTCTATGTTACCAAATCTAGGATATTCCGAGAATTATGAATGCGGAGGTAACTTCTATTAGTATCACCATAATAAAAATAATATAATATATATATAATAATATTTAATATATAAAAATAAAATTTATACACAACAATAATTCTCATATCAGTGTCATAAATGTCAATATAATTAAAAATAAATAAAAACGATAAAAAAACAAAAAAAAAAAAAAAAAAAACAAAAAAACAAACAAACCAAAAAAAAAAAAACAAAAAAAAAAAAACCAAAAAAAATAAAAAAACCTCAAAACCACCAAAGATTTTACAGATATACTATCATAATCTTTCAATAATATGCTTCCTAACAAGATAAGCACATATATACTAGAAATATATATATATAGATATATTCATATATATTATATACTATATAATATATATATATAATAAATATATATATAAATATATAATATAGGCCCTTTTCTGTTTACACAGATGAGTACAGTATATTGATTTTTTCTTACTTGCCCTAATTTTTATTATATATACTGCTACATCATATGATACACAAATGAATCTTCAGTGGTAAACGGAAATGATTCAAAGTTCGAAAAGTATTTTTAAATAATTTTAAAACACAATTATTTGTTTAAATAATTGTTTAAAAAGAACATTAATTTTGAAAATACGGACAGTTACAGAAAACCAATTACATATTGTAATCAGCTTTTAATATTTTTATAAATATGTAAAAAAATAAATAAAAAAATGAAAAATTTTTTTAAAAAAATCAGAAAGGGACTCGAGCCGACGGAGGGACAGGGGGGACGTTTTCCTTACCCGTAAGGGAGGGCGGAGGAACCCCCCGAGACACTCAGAAACCAAGAGGGGGCGTTCGGAGGACCCGTCCCTGGAGGGGGCGAAAGTCCCTACCCTAGTACTATCCCCCGGAGCCGGAGACCCCGCCTGACCATCTTTGCAGGTAATTACCGTTGAAGATATTCCTTTAGTTAAAAAAAATTAAAAAAAATTTAAATATTAACGGATCCGGATAAAACAGTTAAAATATTTCGAAATTTTTAATCATGTCCGTTTCCACTGAAATTCATTGTTGGTATTCATAATAGTAGCAATAGTACTTAAAAAAAAAAACAAAAAAAAAAAAAAAATCCAAAAACTGCATTAGGGGAAAGCAGAAAAGAGTCCCAATAATATATATAATATAACTTATATAATATAAAATTAATATTATTATATATATAATATAAATATAATACTATAAATATATAATACCTATATATCATATATAAATATAATAAATATAATATAACAAAATAATAATTGACGTAAAAATATATATATATATATATAAATCATATATATAAATAAAGAAAAAGAAGAGAGAAGAGAAGAGAGAAGAGAGAAGACGACGAGAGAGAGAGAAAGGAAAAGAGAGAGAAAGAAGATAAAGAGAGAAGAGAAGACGAGAAGAGAGAGAGAAGAAAGAGAGAAAGAGAGAGAGAAGCGAAGAGAGAAAGAGAGAGAGAAGAGAGTAAAATATGACCTTTTTTTTTCTTCTCTATTTTGAAAATTAAAAGATGTCACTTGACAGTCACCCTTTGAAATTACAGTTCACAATCGTTCTCCAAATTTTTGTCACTTTGTCTAATATCACTAACTCAATATTAAACTTGGATTCTTTTCGGGTTTAAAGTGCAATTTATTTTATATAAAATAAATTAGTGGAGGCCCCAAATGGTCGACAGGTAAATGGTCGACAGGTCAAAATAGTCGACAAAAAGTTGATCGGACAAAATGCTGTCGAAAAAAATTCTCAACATAGAACAATATGGAACATTTTATTTTTTGAAAAAATGTGTCGACGATTTGGACGACTAAAAAAAATTTTTTTATATTATCGATATGAGATGTATTAATATCGAAATATCATATTGACATGAATTAATATTTATTTTTCTTTATTTTTAAATTTTTTATTAACTAAAGAATACCACAAGGGTATACCGCACCGATGCAGGAGTCAAGGGGTGCTCTCGGCCTTCCGGGGAACTACGGGTAGGACTAATCCCCCACTCCGGGGATGGTCTCCGGACCCTCTTGGATTTGGGCTAGTCGCGGGGGTTCCTCCGCCCCTCCCCATAACGAGGGTATAGAAACGTCCCCCCATGTAAGTTCCCGTACGCTCAGAGCCCACCATACATAATGCCGTCTGAATGACCTTTTCAGAAATAAATATAATATATATATATATAATATATAGTAAGTAAGATATAATATATATATAATAGTAATATATAATAATATTATATAAATTATATATAATATATATATATATTATATAATATAGTAATATAATATATAATATAATAATAATATATATATATTATATATATAATAATATATATATATTCCAAAATTTAATGATAATCCATCCGAATGCTAGCAATTCTAATCGATGAGTTTAATGTTCGACGATTTGCGACACCTTAACGAGAAATTGTTGTCCGACAAAATGCTGTCGACCACAAATGATGTACGACCAAAATAACCTGCTCGACGCTTTTGACACCTTCTGAAAAAATTATTGAAAAATGATTTCAACAAATTATTCCCTGTCGACCATTTGCGTATAAGTCCCAACAAATAAAAATATGGGGACAATATTACAAAAATCTGTCGACCAGGGAGACGGAACAAATGGATAGACACACAATTTTCAAAAAATTGTTCAGAAGGTATCAAAAAGCAGTCGACAGAGATTATGTGCACATAAATTTGGTCGAAGCATTTTTAGGTCGACAACATTTTCTACGATAAGGTGCCAAAATCGATCCACACATCATAAAATTAATGAAAGATATTGGAAGCTGATACTAAATCATTAATTTTTGTAAATATAAATATAAATATATATAATATATTAATAATAATAATAAATAATATTATATATATATATTAATATATATAATATAATATATATAATATAATATAATAAGTATATATATATAATATATTATTATTTGTAAAGGTTATTACACGGCAATGTAATTAGGAAGCTCGAGCCGACGGGGACACAGGGAGGGGACAGATTTCCCTACGTAGGGGAGGGGCGGAGGAATCCCCCGCGACACCCAAAAAAAAACCAAAGAGCGGGAGTTCCGGAGACCCCTCCCCGGAGGGGAGGGAATTAGTCCTACCACCGTAGTTCCCCGGAAGCGGGAGACCCGACTCCTGCACATCGGGCGGTTATATACCCTGGGTACTTCTTTAGTTAAAAAAAAAATTTGAAAAAAGGAAAAAAAACATTAATTCATGTAAATAAAATATGCGATATTATACTCTCATAAATCACGATATATTAAAAAAAAAAATTTTAGTGTGAAAAAAAGGGTCGACACATTTTTTTAAAAAATGATTCATATTGTCCGACAGCATATTTGGTCGACAGCATTTTCGGTCGACACACATTTATTGATCGACTAAATATGACCTGGTCGACCATTTTACCTTCGACATTTGGCCCTAGCTTCCATAAAAATGTGGTAGAATCAAAATTATTAAACTTATATAATAAAAGCAGCTTCACACCTTAATATTAAAAACATACACTCACCTCTCTACTAATAATTTTGAAACAATATGACGAATCACTTGGTTCGAATTTTTTTTAAAAAATTTAATATAAAGTTCAGAAAATTGAGGGATCACATGGTACAATATTTTTATTAACTTCATAGGTACTAATTGATGAGATTCCGAACAAAGCAATTTACCCGATAAAAAGAGAAAATAAATTTATCTCGCTTCCCGGACCTCCTTTGTCATAAATTTTTTCCTGAGGATCCCTTTTAGATATTTTTTTTAATTATAAAAATACATAAAAAATGATTTTATTTAGAAAAAATTAAGAAAATTTTTTTAAAGTTTTTTTTAAACAACATTTTTAATAATCAATTCAAATTTATTGACGATGAAAAAAAAATTTTCTCCTCTCTCCTCCTCTCTCTCTCTCTCTCGTTCTCTCTCTCCTCTCTCTCTACTCTCTCTCTCGTCATCTCTCTCTACTCTCTCTCTCTCTTAACCTGTTACACAAGCACCCGCTCGCGGAGCGCAGACGCGGCATGTTGGAGAACGAGTAGCTTCAGCGAGCGGTACTTCTGCCAAGCATGCAGACGCCAGCCTTATCGTATCGTCATAAAAGTCTACCCGTTGGGTATTGTTTATAATTTTATAAAACTCATAAAAATATTCTACATTGAAACAAATTAATTAATATATATATATATATATATATATATAATACAATATAATAATTATATATATATATACTAATATGATGATACTAATTAATATTAATATACTAATATATACATATAACTTATATACATATACTAATACCTATATATATCATATATTTACAGTGCCCACCACTCCAGGCGCAGATCCTAATTCACAGGGAGGGTGGGCACACCACAAGTTTCATTCGCATAGCCGCATAAAATCCAATGAGCACAGACGCAGCTTTAAAGTGGAGAGATTAAAATTCAGCAGGACAACACAGAAGAATGGCAAGAGAATTCCACAGAAGCAGAAGGTGGCAGGAAAGAAGGAAGCACCGCAGGAACTAGCCTGGGAAGTTACCAAGATCACAACAAAAACTCACAACCAAAGTTGCGCAGGAAACAGCACCCCTTGTGCTACCACGAGAAGGCGTCGATTAGAAAAGTAGTGGTAACAAAAGCGAAAGTGAGATAACATTCTCGACCCTGTACCCAAAGCACGAGGTGACCAGACCCACACCCCAGATATGAAACAACTACTCTAAAGGTAGGATGAGACTTGTTAATAGCAATTGAAAGTAAACTAGAGAAAGAGGAAAAGTCTCGCAAAGATACTACAGAACTCACCGTTTCATTGAAGCCCCCTAGCAAACCGTATGTGATTAGTTTTCCAAGCACATTTTTTTTGATTGTTAAAGGCCAAAGAGATGGTTTATCATTGTCAACGAGAGACAAGAGAACCGTCGAAAGACATAGGAAAGTTAGAAGGTGTTTTAGAGAGAGGAGATTTGTAAAAGAAGTTGAGTTTTCAAAAGAATATGAATTTCACAAGGTAATGCGCACGACCCATCGCGAGTTACATAATCCAGAATCCAGCGAGAATAGAATCGGAAAAGATTAAGACGAGACGCAATTCCTTAAGAGATAAAAGAAATTAGGAGCAGAATACTGAAATGACTTGACAGAGTGACATGGATCGACAGTCAATCGGCCTCCATGAAGTGAGGAATAGAGTTAGATCGTTGCAAGGTGAGAAGTATCACTTAATGAAAAAGTAAGAATTAGTAGGAGATAAACGACCGACCCACTGAGGAAAAACCACCTACTTGAC
>JABUQX010123730.1:0-35202 GCA_015478945.1 Trachelipus rathkii | reverse complement strand
GACTTTTTGTATCCGGGCTAATTTAAGCTTAATACCAGGTCAAAAGGTAATTTATTGTTTTGTTAAAATCATATTTATTATTATTTTATAAATATATTTCAAACTTGAAGACATGCTCGATCGGTAATGATCCTTTAACGAGTAAGAGGAAAGTTTTTCCTACTTGTGATGGATCGGATAATCCTTAGGCTCTATATGACCCTCGTATGTATTGGTCCGAGAATTATTTTATCGCTTTCTTTTTGTTGTAAGGTATGTGTTAAAAAAACATGGTTTTTTCCATATCCTGAGCCTTACCTGAGATTGGATGAAAAATTAACTTTGTTCTTTAATCTTGTATTTTAGCAGGGTGTTTTATATCTTTTAGACCCAAACTCATGTTTAAAATCATAGTCATTTTAGCTGTAAGCGGTGCACAAGTATCTGATTTGTATTAAAAAGTGTTTTATTTTTACTAATGTATATCATATTATAATAAATACTACATTGAGGAATAATTATTAATTTCACTAGAAAAGATAATAATTAAATCACTAGATTATAGTAGATCACGTGAAGCAAAACGCAGGAGCGCCCGCAAGCGCGACCCGCCGAAACAGCCGCATGAACCCGCCCGCGTAATATTACTACGCGGGTTCGCGAAAATATTTTCTTATGATATGCCTGTGTAAAACTTCATTACATCATTCTGTATTTTCAAATATAACCGCTTTCCTATATTTTAGCCGTGCCATTTTATTTCTTACTTGAACATTTTAATTTTAAATTTATAGAAAATACCATGTCACTGGTAAAGTTCTGAAAAACATTTAGTTTTGAATGAACATTTTGTTTGTTAGAAAAAAACAGTTTGTTTATTTTATCCTAATATAATTCTTTGAGGATAATTAGAACAAATAGTCTGATGTGACGCTGGCGTAGGTCCTCTGTTGTGGTATGCCTTTAAATTTATACTTTAAGGGCATATAAAACAAGTTTATAGCCTTAAAGCTACACCTACATAGGACGTAGAGTAAATGTATAGAAGTTGTCCCTTACCCTCCCTTTTCAAGGTATGCTTTACGGTTTAAATCTTCTCTATGTAAGATATGAAAAAGTTGTTTATTCTAAAAATATATCACTAATTAGTTAAATACACAATGGGTGTACATGCATAATAAACTGTACCCTCCTGTACAAACCGAATTCTTTTATGGACTTCCATATGGATCTATTATTTACTTCAAAATTTACATCGGAAAGTATGTAAGTTCATACCTCTTCTATATCAGCTGTTGTATGCATTCGGTAACCATCAAGAATATCTCACTTGGTTTTTAATAAACACTGGAGATACCAGGATTTAAAAATAAAACTAATGCGCGTTGAACAGATGATAATATTCGTAAAGTATGCATTGATACATACACAAACTAATTATTAACTATAACTGAATGACGGTGTCCAAAAAAGATATCAATCCTCAGGAGTAGCCCTACCACTTTGAAAATACAAGCGCTCCATATGTTCGCGACCGCGTAGTAATTTTACGCCGGCGGTTTCATGCGGCTGTTCCGGACCGGGTCGCGCTTGCGGGCGTTCTTGCGTTTTGCTTCACGGTTGATCTACCTATAAATCAGTGAATTAATTATTATCTATCTAGTGAAATTAATAATTATCCCTCAATATAAGGTATTATTTATAAATATGACAACACTTAGTAAAAATAAAACACTTTTAATACAAATCAGATAACTTGTTGCACCGCTAAACAGCGTAAAATATGACTAGATTGTTTAAAATGAGTTGCGGTCTAAAAAGATAAAAAAACACACCTGCTCAAATACAAGATTAAAGAACAAAGTTAATTTTCATTCAATCACAGGTAAGGCTCAGATATGAAAAAAACATGTTTTTACATACCTTAAAAACCAAAAGACGATAAAAATAATTCTCGCCAATCACATACGAGGTCATATAGAGCTAAGGATTACTCCGACCAACACAAGTAAGGAAAACATTTCCTTCTTACCTGCTTAAAGGATCTACCGATCCAGCATGTTCAGTTTGAAATATATTATAAAAATAATAATAAACAATGATGTCTTGTCGTATACTGGAATTAGCTTTTTTGAACCTGGTATTTAGCGCGTGAAATAGCCCGCATACAAAAAGGCTTATCCTTAATTTAGGCCTAAATTCAGGCCTAACGTAGTTATTGCACCACATTACAGAAAAAGGTCAGTTTGAAATATATTTTGACCTGAATTAGGCCTAAATCCGCCCCGGGTACAAAAGTATCCTAAAATTAGCCGAAGTGGGTTATTTCAACACATTTTACAGAGAGAGGTCAGTTTCGTATTTGTAAAGTGCCGGTTGTTGTGGTTTCTCGTGCTGATTGTCAATGTACATAGATAATAATAAATAATAATAATAAAGAAAATCCGAATTATTTAAAAAAACTTTGAAATATTTTAGTAACAATTGAGTGAATATATAAATGTAACAGTAAATAATTAGTTTTTTTAAATAAAAACCTTTTTGAAATGATTTTAATAAAATACATTTATGTTAGCAGAACTAATTTCTTAATTTTGTTATTTTTATACTTATTACAGGCTAAAGATATGTTAAAACATAAGTCAATAGAAACAAAACGCTGACATAGCTTGTTATGAGGGTGCTAGGGCGGCTTGCCTTACGGAATTTACTGATTTATTGCTGTTAAGGCACGAAAATATATGTTTTAAATAAAATTTCATAAAATTTTAGTAAAAATTATTTAAAACTTGATAGTATAAAATTTATAACAAAAAGTTATTAACAGTTAATAATAAATTCTTTGTTCAAGATAATGATTGATTTATTTATAGAAGTTTAAGAAACTTTTGAAATAATTTATTAAAAAAGGAATAATATGATCATGGAGAGTTAATTAAAACCTAAAATGTTTTAATTAAATTAGGTTCATACAAAAGAACTTATGTGATATGTTTAACCGGGTGGTGTGTGTGTGCGTATGTGTAAGTGTTGTGTTGTGTGTTGTGTTGTGTGCAACCGTATGTGCATAAATGTGTGTATGTGCCGTGCCTGTGTGTGTTTGATGTAGTGTGTTGGTGTGTGTGTGTGTGTGTGTGTGTGTAAAAAAGCATGAAAGTAAATATATAATATTTATATAATGAAAATATAATAAAAATAAAAAATAAAGGTAATAAAAATAAAATAAAATGATAAAAATAAAAAAAATTAATAAAACATAAAATAATAAAAATACAATAATAATAATAAAAATTAAAAATAATACAATAAATGATAACAATAATAAAAAAAAATTGAAAAAACTGAAAATAAAATAATAAATAAAAAAGTATTAAAACAAAAAAAAAAACATAATGTTAATAAATTATATGGATTACGAGACAGTTAAAGCATAAAGCATATGAAGTAAAGCAGCAAAACATACGAGTTAAAGCAGTAAAAACATGAGTGTAAAAGAGTAAAGCAGTAAAACAAAAGCAACTAATCCCCTTGTTTCGGTAACACCTCTATTGATTTACTGATTAACTGCTTTAAGGTATGATGTTAATGAAAATATGAGTTAAAGCAGTTTAAAAACATGAGTAGTTAAAGCGAGTAAAACACGCAGTTAAAAACAGTAAAAACATAGGAGTTAAACAGAAAACATATGAGTTAAGCAGTAAAACATGAGTTAAGCAGTAAAGCAGTAAACAAAAGCATACTAAGCCCTTTGTTGCTAGGTAACACCTCTATGATTTACTGATTTACTGCTTATAGTGTAATGTTAATAAATATGTGAGTTAAAGCGGTAAAACATATGAGTAAAGCAGTAAAACGATGAGTTATAAAGCATAAAGCAGTAACAAAAGCGATGACTAATCCTTTGATCTAGTAAACCCTATTATTACTGATTTACTGCTATAAGGTCTGTAAAGTATATGTTTGTAATAAAATTTCGTACAATTTAGTAAAAATAAAATGATTATATATCAGACACTCTGGCTTTTTCCTTCTTACATTACAATTTTTTTAAAAATTATTAATTAAAAAGGATTAAGTAAAAATAGATAAAAGAAAAAAATAATGGTAATAAATATATATGTTAAATAATAAGGTCTCTAATGAGTTACAGTTTTAGGTTCCGAAAATGTTTTAAAAAAAAATGTTTAATATGAAAATAAAAATGAAATGAGTCTCATAGTAAATATATTTTTCATTCGCGTGGAAATATTGCGGCCTGCGGCGCGCGCGGCGCGGTTGTAACGGTAATATTGCGCGCTGCGGCGCACTGCGGCGGTTTTTCGCGCGGCTCACTTGCGGTACCGGACTCGAAAACGTTTTGCGTGCGACGGTCTCAAATGGAACTGCTTTTAGATAGTATATTCTGTTCGTGCTAATGTTAGAAAAAGACCAACTCATAGTAGGAAGCATCCTAGACACTTGTAATATACACCAATCCAATCCTCATACCTTATAACCTAGGGGGTAGACACCCATATTAGGCGCATTCAGGCTCAGGGAGGCTAGAAAAGGCTTTGAAAAAAGTGGCTCAGTTGCCAGCTATGTGGGCACTCATGAGCACTCATTGGCACTCACTTGTCACCATTGGCACTCACTTGGCACTCGATTGCCACTCATTGGCACTCACTTGGCACTCACCTGGGACTCATAGAAACTCATAGAAGACTAATAGAACATCCCTAGAGACTTCTTACGGTGATTGGGAACCATCAAAGTTTGAACCATCAATAAATCCTGAGTCATCAAAGATGGAATCATCAATAGTAGATGCCCAACAAAGATGACGTCATCAAAGTTGAGCTATAAAAGTTGAGCCATCAAAGGTTGTAAGGGCACGGGTAGGCTAGCTATAGTCGTACCTAGGTGAAGCGGTGGAGTCTAGTGTATGGAGGTGTAGGCTAGGTGAAGCTGTTGTAGGCTATGGTGTAGGTGTAGAGGTGTAGGCTATTGAAGCTGGTGGAGTATGTAGGTTAAGGCTTAGGTGAAGCTGGTGGAGTGTAGGTGTAAGGTGTAGGCTAGCGGGAAGGCTGGGTGGAGGCTAGGTGTAGGTTAGGGTAGTAGCTAGTGAAAGGCTGCGGTGGGTGTAGGTGTAGGCTAGGAGAAGGCTGGGTGGAATCTAGGGTAGGTGGTAGGGCTAGGTGAAGGATGGGTGTAGGCTGGGTGTAGGCTATGTGGATGCTGGGTTTAGGCTAGGTGTGTGTGTGTGTGTGTGCGCGCGCGCGCGCGTGCGTGTGCTAAATGATCCGAATATCAAAAAAATAGGCTAAGCCCCGAAAGGGTGGCCAAAAATTAGATTAGGGCGGCCAAAATTGACCCATGGCAAGACCAAAGGGTGTCAAAAAATTAATGGGTGGGAACACGCTACAACGGTTGCTTACGAAGGGTTGCAAAAATTAGGGTTGCCGAAAAGATTAGGGTTGCCAAAAAATTAGGGTTGCCAAATTTGCACCCTGGAATACAAAAGGGTTGGTCGAAAAAGGTTCTAGGCCAAAAAAGGTCTAGGCCTAAAAAGGTCAAGGACCAAAAAGGTCAAGGCTCAAAAAGGTCAAGGGCAGGTAAAAATTTGGGGCTCAAAAAAGGTCAAGGGCAAGGTCAGGTGGGGTAAATCAAGGCCAAAATTTAGGTCCAATATCGACTCGGTACTACTGGTGACCCTTGAATTTTGGGTGTAGGTAGCAAATATCCCTTCAATAATTTTTAGATAATATACCTATATTTTTATAGTTTCAAGTCACTTCGACAAAGTGTTTTGGTTCGCCACGGCGCCACTGAAAAACGTCCGGACATGATTTTTATTCAAGTATAAATACAAAAGAAATCTTTTGAGATACAGGACAACGCCTGATATCGCCCTTTTAGAACTCGGAGAAAGGTGCATATTCCTTTTAATTTGATGCAGATTAGATGAAAATTAAAAATCTATTCCAAAATTAAGACAATTTCCTTCCAATACCCAAGCCGAAATCGAACCTTCCCTTTATACTATTTATAATTTTTTTTTCTACATCTGGATTTCCCTAATCACCTTCTTATCTCTTTATTCTGCTCTATCTCTTCAAGCCTTCGGCAGGAAAGATCCTACTACGGTGAGGAAACAGTTTTGGCACTTCGATTCCCATGGGATGATTATTCAGTTGGAGGGGTCCTCAGAGTGTGCAGAACGCATAACCGAGATAATTTTCTCTGGATTACATTCCGTTATCCTTCCCTTCAATTAATCTAAACTAAAGTTTAACTCTGCTTGATCTCGTGCAATTTGTCACAGGTTTACTACCTTAGGGAATTAAAGTCGCCTTCAAACTCCAGAAACTCATGCAACTTTTATTTCTTACCGTAATGGTGCAAAATCTCTTCTCGTGGCATTAAAACTTTTCTCAGTAGAAAATACAATGACCTTTACGGTTCCCCTTTCTCACATTTTTTCGGGAACTTGGCAAAAAAAATGTCAATTCTAACTTTGCTTCTTCCTCTTCCTACATCTAGTTTCTCCCGACGACACAAATATTGCTTTACTTTCTGCTAAAGCTAATCCTTTCGCTCAAACCATTGCCACTAATTCCATTTACAACTTCTATTTTACTCTCTGCTAAATGTATAAATTCTTTGCTCAAACCTTTACCACGATTTTGTAGCAATTCCTTTTCATCTCTCTGCAGCTCATTTATGCCTAACAATAAGAAGTGTGGTACTACTACTTATGGTATCCCTCTTGTGCATTGACATACGCATTAGGGCTGAGGGCGCTGCACCCCTCCCAATAAATTTGGGGGCGGCAAGCTTTTGCAATCAAGCGATCATGAAAAAGGTACGAAATGTGATATATAATTGAAGTCTTTTAAAAAATAAGCTTATAAAGTTCAATTATAATTTTGGGGGCCATTGGTATATGGCTTTCCACATTTTGCAATTAATTTTGAAAGTTTATAAGATAAAGCCAGCCCCTTCTCTAATTGCAAAATTTCCTTGGTGAACAACCCTTTGATACTATAGCGATTTTTAAAATTATTGTTCAATTGGCGAAAGTATTCCAAACTTTTTCCTGCTTTGTCAGGATGCATTTTTCTTAAATGTTCAACCATTCTTGAAGGCTTCATTGATTCATATTAAGCACAATGATATTTGTTCATTATAAATGGATGGAATGAATCCATATTTAAGATACTCAATCGAGCATTGACGAGACTTTCTTTTTCCACTCATCATAAAAATTTGAATGCCTATTCCATTATATTATTTTATATAATTGTCACTAAACAAAAATCACGAAATAGATAAGCAAGACTGAAATCCAGGGGTGGCGGGAAGGGTTGCTGAAATGGTTATGTTTGTAACATGTTACGTTTTGCTCATGTTTTTCAAAATATTACGATTTTCAAAACTCCGGGATTTTTTGTTGCATTATCAAAAAGAACATCAATCCACAGATGATCCATTTTTTAACATTAGGAATAATTGAATAAAATAAATAATAAATTGGCAAACGGCAACTTTCTTATATTTTGCTACCTTGCGCGTTTCATAAAGGTTTAATTCGTTTTCGAGCGTTCTTCTTGCCCTTATGCTAGAAACATAGTAGAAATACATTTTTCATATTGCCAGAAAGGTTTTATAGATAGCACTGATGTGCATTATTTTAAATGTAATCTTTTTCAGCATGTACATATTAACAGCGCTGTCATGTGTAAAAGAATTGCTATTGAAGAAAATAATTTCATTTTATTATGATAGCTCACCGTTCCCCTCAGCGCCTCCTAGAACTTACTGCCCCCATAATAAAGCCCAGTGTCCCCAGGGGGATGCTATCTCCCAGGTTAAGAACTTATGAACCAAACCTCAACAATAGAATAAATAATCCTATCAACGTAAATAAGAAAAAGAATTAGCATTAATACACCTAAACACTAAACCATAAGACCAGAACCGAAAATACCCAAATAAAAAATTTACCGATCTAGGATTTTTCCAACAAATGTATACTCTGATATTTATCGCTGTTAATACTGAATCTAGTTGTAAGTTATTATGAGATAATTATATTAATATATATTATAAATATTATATTATTTTTTTTTTTTATTTTTTTTTTTTTTTTTATTTTATTGCATTAATTTTCCGCCAACTTAAAATTTAGGACTTCAGCTTAAATTTATTCCGGCTATTTTATAGTATTTATATATTTATATATTATTATATTAATATATAATATTATCTGATACTTATTTTATCTGGTTTACGATGTTATGTTTATGTTTTGAAGATATGGTATAATATTGGTAGGTATAACTATCATTCTAATAGAGAGATATCTAGTATAACCATAATCTAACTTTCATATTTGATTGTTCAATTAAAAATATATTGTTCTAATTCTTTTTGTTTTTAGAGTAGGATTAGGTTAGTGTCGAACAATGTAGGTGATTTAGTTAATAGCATAACCTGGAAAAAGATCATTTTAAAACTTTAACCTTAATAATAAAACCCTAGAAATAATTAAATTAACAATTTTAAAACCCATCACGAAATTATTATGAATAAAGATTCCGTGATGGACTGAAATTAAAGTTGGTGTTTAATTAAAAATTATTTATGTATGATTGTAATATATTATTTATGTATATATTATAATATATATATATAATATATTTTTATATTAATATATATATATAAGAATATATATATATAGTAATATTATATATATTAATCATTTATTTAATATATTAATTTATATTATATATTATATGATTATATATATATATTAATATATAATATTATATATATGTCAATAATATATTATATACTAATTATTCTATAGGTAGATTGCAATTTCAATTTTGATTGGATTGTAATTCTTCATTTGTGCTGGGAACAACTTATCACAATAGTGAGGTATATATAATATATCAGGTGGATCCAACCCTCCCTGTTACAAAAAAAAAAAAAACAAATGAGAAAGGGTGCATCTCCCCGAAGCCGACCCCTTTTATCCCCAAATCAAAAAAAATTGAGCTATATATAATTATTGATGAAAACAATAAATAATAAGCTCATTTATTCTATATCTAGTGAGACGCATACTTCACTACACGTGGTTATCCACTTATTTATAATTCAAAAAAGTCATTTCATTAGGCAATCTAAGTTATTTAAGAATATTTTAAGTGAAATGTAAGCATAATCTGATTTTAATGTACAGACCACTATAATATTTACACAATTCTCATTTACTCTTAAAGGTCATTAATAGAAAAAAAAATATTTTGATTATTTCCAAATCTTGAAGAAAAAACTAAAATATTAAAAGATTAAAATTTTTTTCATGATTGCTTTCTGTAATACAATTCTTTTACAATTTTTAGGTTATAAGTGATATAGATATTTTTTTCTCAAGTGTAATAGAATAGGGAAATAGCAATTCTACTTGTAAAATTTGGTCTCAAATAATTCTTCACTGTTTTGTAGTAATTAGAGATTTAATCAATTTTATTTTCAAATTTATCACATTAAATAACATATATTGCGAGAAAAAAAAAATGTGCTTAAAATTTTTAACCAGGTACTCTTTGAGTTCATGTGTGTAATAATGAAAAATGTTACGTATTACGTATACTTCTAAGCTTAAACGACTATGACTACGGTCACTCGCGAATCATTGGCATGATAAACATTTGAACAAGAACAAAAAAAATTTTTTTACCGAGACGATTTCTTGAACTCTCAGAAAAAGCTGGATACTTCAAAATCTCCAATCATAAATTTTATACGTAGCACACCAATCTTTGCTTCATCGATTAATCTTCAAATTCCAAAATTTCGTAACTCTGATCAGAATTTAATGTCTATACAAGAGTTGAACAGTAAAAATAATTTTTTTTGATGTTCTAACAATTTTTTATTTTAAAGCTTTTTTATGATAGAATATAAAAAATAATATCCATTTTAAAATAAATAAGTGTAATTCACGGTTAATCAAACATTTTTTGCAGTTAAATTACACAATAATGTCTTAACACACTTAAATTTAACTATTAATATTTTACTTCAGTTGATTTATTTTTTGGAATATTGATGAAATACATTCAACTCGGTAATTAATGCACAAATTATATTTTTAATTTATTATTCATTAATCAGCCATTAATAATATTTAAACTCACAGTGTATATAATTTTTCAAAGTTTTCAGTAAATTTAATAATAATTATATAATATATTCATATATAATTTTATATAAATTTAATTATATAATATATTAATAATTAATTATATATAAATTAAATATAAAATATACTATAAACAATACACCGTAAATTAATTCCACATCTTAATATAATTATAATAATTATAATTATCATACTTGATAAACTTAAAATATTTTCATCTTTATGAATAAAAAATATACAAAAAGAATTTACTGACTCAAATAAATTTGAAATCAAAAATGTGATTTTATAATATTTTAGTATATTCATATTGCAATCATATATATATTATCATATCTAATAATTTATTAATATTATAATATTTATACTAATAATAATATATTATATTATATAATATTATTCTAATTAATTTATATAATATATATATATAAATATAATTATTATATTTAATTATATATATATATATAATATATATATATATTATATATATATATTATATATATTATTATTACATATATATGTGGATTGCCTAATTACACACAATAAACTTAATAAGTAAATATCATACTTTGAGATCATGTTAAATAATACTAGTTGTACGGAATCGGTTATCACATCGAAAATTGTCCAAATATATTCTGTAAACACGCATTTCATTTCGACAATATCTTAATACTGTACTTTATAGTTAAATCAAATAATTTAACATTATGTCTCCAATTAACTTAAACTTGAAGCCACTAATATATTCGCTTCACTATGTATGTATAATCTTTGTTATTAAAATAGAGCGTAGTTTTATCGCATTTTAATTGCGCGCCAAAGAAACCGTTAGCCAAAGAAACAGTTAGTGTATAGTTGTACAATAAGCGTAGGAATTGTATTCGCTTTTATAAATTTTGGTATGTATCAATTACGAAAGAATTAAATATTTTTAATCTAAGAGAGAACACATTTATATTCTACCAAAGCTTGATGGGGGAGTGCGAATATGGGATTCCTACCCTCCTTTCATGTCGATTAGTTTTGGCCGCTCCGCTTGCTAAGTGAGTGATACATAGGCCTGAGGGAAAACATAGTGCTTTCCGCGTGTAACAACCCAACGAATGTTACCGTTATTTCACTTTATAGTGAAAAGAGGATGATCCTGTAGGTATGAACTTCCGACGGTGTGTATTTTGAACATTCGGTCATAATCAGCATACAAGATTTAGTCGCCAGAATAGATATCAAGGCTGTTCCATGTTATAATAGTCCAGCGGATAGTGTTCATAATGCTAATGAGTTATATAGCCGGTTTACAATGTTATTTAACCAGGGCATGATCAAAGTACACCCTGGTTAATTAATATAGACAGTCGGAACAATAAGTGACATTATCGCACGTTTTAATTTCAGTGGACATGACCGAACTCGACACAGCCACTCAGTTTACTTATTCCAACAGCAATATCATTATGTGTGTGTATAATAAAGAAATGTGAATTTTTATTTAAGTTCTATAACTACATTAACTTTTTAAAGAACGATAGCACCCATTTTTGGACTTGTATCCAAATTAGGTAAAAAACTAAATTTTCAAAAAATTGGCTTGTCTATATAAATTATAACTTATGATAATTAAACTTTCCATAAAAACCATCTCACCTCTCATTACAAGTGTAAACATATAATATATTTAATATATAAAATTAGTAACATTATTAAATAATAATATAGTAATTTATATAAGTAATAATATATAATGAATAATATAGATTATAGCATGAATGTGACTTACTGAGGTATACCCTCATCTTATTTAAATAACTAATTTAATTTATTAAAATAATTTAATTATTTTACTCTAAATAAATATTAAACTAGTAGAAATTAAAATTAAATCTAAATCTATAATATAAAACTGTTATGTTTAAAATACAATATTATATATAATTATATATATATAATTATATATATTATAAATTTATATTATATAATATTAATATATATATAGTATATATATTAATATTAATATATATAACTTAAATATAGTATATATTAATATAAGTATATTAATATATATATTATTCTATAAGTATATATATAAATATATACTAAATGATTATAATCATATAATATAACTTAATATATATAATATATATATATATTAATATATATATATATAGTATTATATAATATATTAAGTAATATATATATATATTGATTAAATATTTATATATTATTATATATATATATTAATATATTATATATATATAGTATATATATATATATTATTTATATTAATTATATTAATTAATATAATATAATATAATAATTTGAATACTCCCAATTATCACATTTCCTAAATGCTTAGATAACTAGTGATGGATATACTATGCAGTTCTAACATTAATAACTACATTTGAACTAAATAAACCGCAATTTGTTTCGTCTAAAGAATTTTATATGATATATGGTCTGTATATGACTATGGATCATATTCACCGATTATTTAAAGAATCTATCGTAAAAATTTTTAGTTTACAGAGCATAAACCTAATGTTCAACTTGGAAAACTTTGGATGAAGAAAATTTGCCGCATTAAGTAAATTTAATTAATTGTATCATCCACAATAGTTTCAGTTGAAATTTAATTAATAAACAATTACAAAATATATAATAAAGAAAGTAAAAATAATCAGAAAATTCGATAAAATTCTTCTTCAAACTATCCATGCTATTTTGTCAAAGAAGAGAAGTTGCTTCGCAGTAATTATTGGAAATTCTCATCAGAACATAAAGATCAGCATCAAAACTAAAGACAACTTAAAAATTAAAGTAGCACTATACCATAAGTCAGAAGCTGTCATCTCCTTTAGTTTAGCACAAAGATGCTATTGCCCGACGAACCAACACGTTGTGTACCCAATTTAACTGCGCCTGAGTTAGGACTGTACGTCGACATAATATATATTGGTTACACGAGAAGATTGTACGGACAGGGCATATTCAACATCTTACCAGTCCCAGAAAATCTATGAAAATATTTGGGCAACCGACATGGTAATCAATATAGTGTATTTCTACACCTACATATTAACGGATACGTTGCAGTACAGAAACTTAAAATGCGGAGGCTTCTACACTTACAGAAACATTAACATAAAATTTAGTTATTTTCAGTCAGACTCAATAATCACTTTGATTTACTCTTATTATATATCAATTTAAGGACTCATTCGCTTACAGACATCATCCTCATGAAGATGTCTCATATGATAGGACGAAACGCTTCGAAATCTATGTAAATAATTCTTCTATTTCTCATTGAATTTTTATTATATTTAGAATGAAATAAATAATAAATTAATAATAATATTTGAACGTTGGAAATAAAATCAAACACTAATATAATAATTCGTCTTAAAAAAAAACTCATTAATAATAATATATAATTATAATAATGAGTTATATAATAATAAAATATATAAATATCCTCTGTAAAATCGATAATAAGAAAACAAAACTAATATAATGTAGTATAGTAATTATAATTTCATTTCAATTTTAAAACTTTATTAATAAAAAATTTACATTGTTAACAAGTACATAATTTGAAAATAATTATAGCAATTATAATATAATACAAAATAATTTCCCTAGTATTGACTGTGTAATCAAGTTCATCTGTCATGTCTTTGGACCCGATATTATTTAATAACAATAAGTTATAAAATGATAATAATAACAAATAACCATAACATAATATAATAATAATAATAATAAATTAAGTATCCAGTTTTTATTTTCATTTTTGTAATGAAAGCGTATCTGATATAATAATAATACCTAATTATTATCAATTAAATTTGAAATATAATGCATTACTGTTACATTAAAACAATACAATTACAATTACAATTACAATTCAATTACAATAGAATAATAATGTTTAATATAATATAATAAGATAAATATATAATATAATATAATAATAATTAATAATAGAATAGATAGAATAAGGATAAGAATAATAATAATAATATAATAATAATAATAATATAAATGAATAATAATAATAAAATAATATTAATTAAATTAATATATATATAAATAATAAAATATAAATAATATAAAAGAACAGCATAACAATAAGATTAGATTAAAACAGTATAGATTATAATAAAAAAGATAAAAATAGTAATATTTCACAATACTAATAACACAGTGCATAATACTATAAATAAGAATATTATATAATATGAATAATAATATATAATAATATTGAATCAATAATACTAATATAATAATAAAAAAATATTAATTATAAATAATTAAATTTACTTGTAATAACAGCTAGTTATACAAATATTCAATTGAATAACAGGACAATAATAATAATAAATAAATATATATAATAATAAATAATAATATATAAGAACTAATAAATATAATATAATATACATAATATAATAATATAATAATAATAATAATAAATAATTATCAATTAATAATAGTAAGTTATATAATAATAATAATAAATATTAGATAATAATCAAATAATCATAATAGATAATAATAATAATAATAATAATAATAATAATATAATAATAATAATCTAATCAATATAATAAATAATAATGCATAAAAAATTAATCATAATGTTAATCTTTATCATTATATGTACACAGCTATTTTTGTAGAAAGTAAAGCAGAGCATATACTCTCTTTTGGGTCCTATCCGAATTAGACATCAATACACTATAAAATATCTTTAGTTAATATAAAACTACATACATTGATAATCATTATCAGCAGAGAGTATTACAGTTTAGAACTAAATAATCAGTAAGTAAATTAATGTCATGAAGTGGTCAATAATATTATAATTATATAATGGAATATATCATATAGATAAATAGTCTAGAGTGTCCGATAATAGATAATATATAATACTACTATAATCAATAAATATACTACATAGTAATTATTCTTCTACTATTTTGAACTGTTTGAGTTTACTTGTCAATGCTAATATAGAATAGTCATAGATACTGGTATTTATATATTTTTTGTGTTACTGTAAAATGATATAGAAATTTGTCATTATATTTGATCCGCGCTATCCTATAGGAGCTTTAGCTGTCAGTTATAGCAATTGCTTAGTCTTAGCGTTATTTCTAAACTTATAGTTAAGGATGATATTACATACGTGAGTAATCTATGTATTCTTAGATTTAATATTCTCTATGAAATTATGTTTATATTAGCGGAGTTGATGGAGTAATACTATTCTTTACAGTCTTAATTATATTATTATATAATCACAATTGATATATTAATATAATTATTATATTACATGATTATATATTTACATACTAGTAGTGAATTTTATTATATATTTAAATTAATATATTATATTTTTATTATACATTAATATATTAATAATTTTAATTAATTATTAATAATAATATAATATTAATGAATTATAATAATAAATAATGAATGTATTTATGTAATAACAATATTATACATAATCATATAGTTCTCTAAATTTTCATCGACCACAGACTCCAGACTTCCGACTCCACTTACACAGAATCTTCGACTCCGATCCGACCGTACTCCACTTGCCAAGAGGTTGTTTCGACTCCGAACTTCCGACTCCGGAGAAAATTGCACGACTCAAGACTCGACTCCGACTCCGCCAGCCCTGATTGTAAATTACCTCAATACTATGAATTTGGGGGTTCATTACCTCACCGTAGTAGGGTCTTTGGTCAGGGGAAATTGTATTACATGTATTTAACAAGTGAATTATATGAAAAATTTATCAAGGGGCTTGGATAGCAAAGCCCTGCTTCGGCTCAACTCATTTGGAAGATTCTAGCTACCGCAGACGTGGTTTCGAACCAAAATAAGCATACCTTCTATATGCAGAAGCATGGAGAGAGGAGAAGAGAGACGTAGAGAGAGTGAGAGAGATGAGAGAGAGAGAGAGAAGATGAGAGAGAGGAGAGAGAGAGAGGGAAAGAGAGAGAGAGAAGAGAGGAGGAGAGGAGAGAGAGAGAGAAGAAGAGAGAAGAGAGAGGATAGAGAGAGAGAGGAGAGAGAGAGAGAGAAATTTTGTAAATCGCATTAGGAGATTGTTCTGTTTGTTGTATGTGTTTGGCTATGTTTAGGGTACGTGGGTAGTGAGGATTAGTATAATTTACTATGCCGTAAACTTGTAATTAAATTACAGAATATCTTCAACTGACAGGCATTTTTTTGTATCTGTTCAGTGGCCAGATCTGCTCTCTCACTAGAGGAAAAGTACGATCTTTTCGAGAGAAAGGCTCACTTTATCCACTGAACACCCGGGTTTGAATCCTTTTATATATATATTATATATATATAATAATATATTACGTATATATATATATATATATTTATTATATTATAATATAATATATTATATATATATTATAATTTAATATTATAATTTATATATAATAAAGCTGACTCTCGTGCTCCGTCTCTAGCGTGCGTCCCCCTGTGATATAGCTGGTCGGCTCTCGCTGTCCATCGCTAGCACATATGTGCTGCCCTCTCTAATATCATACAAGGTCTACATATGATCGTCAAGTATGATAAAACCGTCCTCACCGTTCGTTGACTATCTCACTCCCATTGGTGACACGAGGTAACTTCGTCTGGATATAACAGTTATTCAACTATAATGTGTTGTGCTTTATGTATCACTTGCACGTACCATCAGAGAGAAATTTAGTTGTAATAAGTATTATATTGAGAAAAGTTAACTGGAATATTTACCATAGATTCGAAGATTATTACCTTCCTTCCTCCTCGCCCCCCCCGCAATGTGAGATCCCAAGACAGAGGATCCATATAAGACCGATTCCAAAAAGTAGGCCCTGCTCCGCCCAATAAAGACATTTTTAAGGCAGGATCTTTTGCCTTCCAAAATTGATCGACCTACCCATATAGCTAAATCATTGACTGATAGAAGACAGATACTAGGGAGAGGGAGAGACACCATTTTTATTAAATGAATCAAAGTTCCAAATGTGGACCTATGATGAAGACGGGAAAGAAAATTCGATTGGTGGAGAGGAGGTGGGTAGGTGGTTATTCTTTAGAATTTAGAAAGGTCGACTTGGCTATTTAACGTCCCGAGATACAATGAAATTCGACTTTAGGAAATGATATTGGACTATCAAAAATAGAGGGTCTAAATTTGTCCGGAATGTGAGGAGAGTAAGACTGCCCAATGGAGAACAGGCAAGAGAAGTGTCGTCTGAAATGTAGAACGGATCGGTCGGTAATTGATCCTTCTTTTTGAAGCTTGCTGTGAAATGTCCAGAACAATGCAAAGATTTTAGGTTGGAATGAATTTTAGATAAGTGGCCAGGTAAAGGTAGCCTGATGCTGAAGAGAAATAATATGAATGGTAATATAAGATTTTATGATTTAAAGAATTATAATGAAACTATTATTTATTAATTAATTATGATGTAAGGAATTATGATGTAAGTAATTATAATGCAATCTGTTACTTTGCGTGAAAAAGAGAAGATGTATTGGGAGAATTGTTAAAATAAGTATTTATTGGGAACTTAATTAAAATAGACTAACAAATAAGCTTAAATAATTTTACGTAGGTAACTGTTTTTAGAGGAGCGTATCTTATAATATTCGTTAATTAAACTAATTTTAACTGCATCGAGGAATGAAAGCGTTTACTACTTACGCTTATTAATTTAATATAATTCTATTCTCTAATATAGGGTAAATAATATAGTATTAAGCTACTAGTATGGGAAAATATGTAGAAGTGAAGAAAGTATCTAATAGTGAAGATTATACGAAACTCTCAATTATTTAATAAGGAATATAACAAGAATAGTAATCTGAAAATAAGATATATTTAAGACTAACATTTAGTTTTAATTAAAGTGTAGCTTTAGTTGCAAGTTCGGCTTATAACTCTAAGCACTAGTGGATCAGAAACTTCTTTAACTAAGAGTCTTACTTCGTACACAAGGTACCGTTTGGACTTTCTATATAATTCACATTATTATAATAATATTTTGCTCAGTAGTAGATAGAGTTAATAGAAGAGAGTAGATAAGGTAAGGATATATTAGAATAATTAGGTATATTATGTTGTTGTTTACAAACGATGTTTTAGTATTTGGGAACGGTTATGAGAGATGAGATAGTAGTAGTAAGATGGGATTAGTATGAAGGGTATAGAAGAAGGAGAGAGAGGGGTAAATAGGCGAATTGCAGAGGGAGTCTAATAGAAAAGTAAATGTATAGAAGATAGATTAGTATTGAATGTTATATATGAGGGTATCCGCAGATTGTAAGGGAGTTAGAGGATTGTTTGAAGTTATTAATTTAAAAATCAATAAAAGGTCGATTGTAGAACTAAGAGAGGGATATTGAGTAGAAAAGCCAGTAAAGACATGAAAAAGAAGGAGACAGATTGCATTTGTATATAAGCAAATATGAATGTCTTGATAAAGAAGGAGTGAACGAGATGAACTTTCAGTATGTATCCCCAGAAGAGGATAGAGATGCCACGGGGAGGAACGAAGAGAGAAGAAGGCCAGGAGAAGAAGACCTGATTTTGAATCGCCGCCACAGTAGAGAGGGCAGAAGTGACCGAGAGCCCGTATGAATGTGATGACCGTGAAACGTCTTGACCCGCAACCGGCGATAGATCGAAGTATCGATGTGCCGGAGGACGAAGATCGATGGGAATGGAAGGAGAGAAGAAGATGCCTCACCCGAGATGAGATAAGATAGAGTAAGAGATAGACTCTCAGGAGAGGACAGGAAGAGACCAGAGAGACAGGATGAACAGAGACAGAGAACAGAGTTACATAAGAACTCAGAGACTCAAGAGAAGAGGGGGACAGCAGACAGAGACAGTAGATATTCAGATGAGATAAGGATCAGTATGAGAGGACAGAGAGAGTAACATAGAGATACAAGGAGGACTAGAAGACAAGACTAGAGACATGAGAGACAGAGACAGAGCAGAGACTAGAGGATAACAGTGAGATCATAGGATCAAGAGTCTCAAGAACTAAGATAGATCAAGAGCCAGAAAAAATATATATTATTGAAATAAAATTTATATCTTTAAAAGATCTCTCTTCCAAGGACCTTCTCCAACGTTTGGATGATTTCTTCGGAGAAATGTTTATGAATATTTAATTAAATGTAAATATTCATTTTACGGGTTTAGATGCTATATATTAATTGAATTCTTCATAGTAGTTCTCAAAAGATCATTTAATTTCACAATTTATATTTTTAACCTTTAACACCTTTTCCATTGTAAATTTTATCAAGAGTTTACCTCAAAAAGTTTTTCCGTTCTCAAATTGATTTTTTTTTTTTCTTCGTTTACTTTCAACGCAGAAAATAAATAAATAATATGAAAAAGAAAAAGAGGAAGAAAACAATAAATTTATAAAGCAATATGTAAGTATATATAAGAACAGACGAGCAAAAAAATCCACTTCAATTCTCAATACAAAGTAATATTATATAAAAATACAGATATATAACTAATAATAATAATATAACATTAATTTAAATTTAAATAATATAATAATAATCAATATAATAATTAGATAATAATTATATAATTAATTAATTTATTATTAATTATATTATATTATGTATTATTATTGATATATATTATATATTATTATCTGATTATTAATTATTTATTAATTATTATTTATATTTTATTATTATTATTATATTTAATATTATTATTTGTTATCTAGTACTTTAGTTAAATATGTTGATTCTTCAAATTAATATAATAATTATTATTATTATAATTTATATATATTATTATTATTCTTATTATTTTATATTAATTATATTATTATTTATATTATATATATTATCATTATTACCTATCTAATTACTCATTATTATCATTATCATCTCATATAATGATTATGGAGATTAATTGAGATAAATTATGTGAGTATATTGATGAGTATTATATAGCCGTGAATTGTATGTTTCGTTTATTATTTATATGCTCTAATATTATATTTTATAATATCTGTATTACAAGTATAAATTATTGTCATTAAAATAGTTTATTCTCTCGTCTTGCATAGGAGACACTGGATTATTGGTCTATATGAGGCATCCATTAGCAATTCTTCTGTTAAAATAGATGAATGTATTCACAGTAAACAGCAACCAGCAAGCACCAAACAAAAAAGAGAAATTTTGGAAATGGTTTCCAGTGAGGTATAACTTCTCATCTTGTTTGCAAAAATTCACACATGATAATTCTCAATTTAACCTCTACTGAAAAAAATAAAACCTATGCGTATGCAATCGGAATTACATTGTCGTCACAAACTCTCAAAGCAGTTTCAACCGACATGAAACTACAGAAATTTACCGCCATCGGATCATAGTTGGACTATGTCTAAAAATATATTCTGACAAGAGTTTGGGGTTGTCATCTTTATTAAGAAAAACGGTTAAATGAAGGGAAATCAAATGAAACTTATACTGTCTGGAGGTTAATTATAAGATACGCGACAGATTCTAAATAAATGGGTTTTATGTCCATAATTATTTAGAATAAAATGTTAACAAATTGTAATTGTCCTTCATTATAATGTACAATAATATATTATAAAATTAATTATTTTTTAATATATATATATTTAATAATATACATACAATAATATATACATATATTATATACAATATATTAATTGTATAATAATATATATATATAATATATATATATATATATTATATATATATTTCTTTAAATAGTTAAATAAACTCATATAAGAAAGAGTTGAGTAATAATAATGTATTAATAGATCAATAATTCTATAGAAGATAATAATAAAATTAACTGTAGATAATAATGAACATTTGGAAATCAACAATAAACATGAAGATTGATAATGAAAAAGATTTAATATTATAATAAAAGAAATATTATGATAAATCTTTATTTGATTGAGTTAAATCAGGTCTTCAGAATGATTATTGAAATTATAATTTTAATTATAATGAATTAAAATTAATCATGATAAATGAAAAAATAAATGACAAAGAGTAAGGAAAAAAATATATAAAATGTGTATTAGATATAAAATTAATAATTGATAAAATTATATTCATATTATATTGATAAAAATGAAAATATTCGAATAATAAATATAATTAAATAACATGATTAAATAATAATAATATAAGTAATTAACATAATAACTTGACTATTTTCGTGGTGTACTTATGGACGATAGATAAATAAATAAATGAATGAGATAATAATAAAATTATTGCTGAATACTTACTATAACATATATTAACTCATACTAAAATAAATAATAAATAATCAATTAAATCACATAATGAATACACTAATCAGGAGAAATAAGATCTAACAAAATGTGACATAATCAGAGTGAGTAAATAATAGAGACTTGGATACACTAATATATAAAGAGTGAATCACGGATAAATATGTGAAATAATAATAAAATCACCACAAACATCACACTACATAAAAATAACATAACATAAAATAACCAAATCAAATAAAATAAATATTAATAGAATGAACTTTCAACATTGCATCTTAAAGCATAATACTCCTTACCCATAAAAGAGATAGTAATATAAATCAATTTAATAATTAAAAATGCATATAACATAGAGATACAGAACAGAAATAATATATAATATAATGGGAGAACATAATAATAATCATAAATTATTTTAAACTTCACAGTATAATAATATGATATAAATTAAATCAGTAAATAACTAATAAAGTACAATTTCTAAATAAATAAAAATAGTATAATAATATAATGAATATACAGTTAAAATAATTTATATATAGAATTAATAAAATATATAGATAGTATTATAAAGTAGAGCAACTATTGAAGTAATCACATTAATAAGTAATTATATTAATTGTAGATAATACATTAATTAATTTATTATAAATATAATAGATAATAATTATTATATATAAATTATTGTACTTATTATGTTTTAATAACAAAAAGATAAATATACATCAAATGGAGTAATATAATCAACTCAGCAACCACTCAATCAATAGTAGATAAAGATGAGATCGAGGATAATAATAGTCACTAGCTGGATTACACTCACGGAACCGGGGAGATAATTAAAGTGGAGATACTAATTATCAATCCCACATCTGACAGTAATAGAGTGAATGAATACACTCACCACTGAAGATAAATCCCCTACACTAGATATGGAGGTATTCATAAATAATAATGTGATGAGTTAGTGTTAATTATTTTTTTACTGACTTTATATTATAGTGTTAATTTAAATAATATTAATATAATTAAATAAACACTTTTCAACTTAGTCTACAGTATCACTAATTATTAAGTGGAGGATTTGTTGTTTTATTTTAATGTGTGTTTTATTAATCCTAAAGCAGTAAATCAGTATTTCGTTTCCCGTCTCACTCTTACTCTCTCTATATTCCTTCATCTAACGTGCAATTTGGGAATGTGTAATATTACTACAATGATATATTAAATTATATATTTCTAATCGTTTCAATTATTACACCCTAACAAACTCACCTACCTAAAAATATAAATAATAGACATTTATTTTTTGAGTAAAATATTATTTTTTTTTTAATTTTATTTTTTTTTTATTACAATATTTATATAACTGAAAAATCACTCACTAAATTTATCAAGGTAATTTCAATAAAATGAGTATAATTCATCTCTTGTTAGTACTTTATGAATGAGTATTTCGTAAGATTATGATATTATTTTATGTTGATTATACTGGGGCTCACTTCACTCACTACTATATATGATCAATATTATATTATGAGTAAGAAATCCAGCAAAAGGATCTCTATATATAGAGTATATATGTGAGATAGTATCTGGAACTGATGATAGATATTAGATGATACTGGCACTACCAAAAATAGGAGATGAAGTTATAGATAGTAATAGATCTTTAGCGAAATAGATAGAGATAGATATGTATAGATAAAAAATCGTGTATAGTTTTAATAAGATAGATAGATATATCTTTTAGATTGATATATATAATACTTTACTTACTTATTATATATATATAATATATTTTATTAATATATATTTTATATAATATATATATATATATATATATTATATAATATATATATTTAATATTATATTAATATCTATAATATATATATATATATTATATATATATATTAATATATATATTATATATATTTATATATATATATTATTAATTATTAATTATAATATATACTATATATATTTATCACATAAACATTATATATATATATTATTATATATTATATTATATTATATAGATATAATTATTTAATATTATATAATTAATATATATAATTATTATATTATATAAAATATTGAGCCTATAGAGTACCTAAGTCTATAATAGAACTAAGTTACTACCATATCTTTCTACTAATAAATAGTACAACAGCTTACTCGGATAAAGGGAATACTATTAGCTTGGGAATCCTGGCATAAATTTTACCTGAAGGATACGACCTGTATAAAATAATATAATAAAAAATAAAAAAAAAAGAAAAAATAATTTATTTTCTTCTACAAGTTCTCTCATTTTTTACCAGAAGTAAAATAAAATACTAGTTTGGAATTACTTTATTGTTAGTGTGTGTGTGTGTGGTTAAATATGTGAAATATAATAAAAAAATATAATAAAAAAAAAAAAAAAAAAATAATAGTACTTATTTTTATTTATATTATTTTTTGGGGTATAGGTGATTTTAGGTAAATATTATGTATATTTTATATATTATAATATATTAATAGATATTTAATTTATTGTATAAGGTAATGATTTAACACTCACTCATATATAGCCCATAATGAGAGGGGGCTTACGAGCCCAGACGTGAGTGAGGTGAAACCACAGTAGGCTATAGGGGTAGCTAGTTTTTCCCTATAATTAACCCCTTAGTCAGGGGAAGGGGGCTAGTATAAGGTCAAACCCTTATCAATTAACGCTCATTAAGAAGGCGCCGGAAGGTGATGTTTGCACTCTGGCACCATCTGGCACAGCTGACGAGGGGATATCAGGGCACTCATTCTGCTTTACACAGATTAGTCAATTCCGAGCGGTGGAAAGAGGGACCGTTGTCGGTCCGGTTACCCTATTTGGGTCGCATTATACTATCTGATAATGATATAATAAAATATAAACTGATAGACAGATATCCAAGATCTTTTACATAGTGCGCGTATAGAGTTATATGTGTAGAATATCCGAAGTTGTTCGCACCCAAATATAGCAAGGTCCTCCTATATATCCGTATTCTGATTAACTACCATAGTGTGAGGCCACCGATCGAATAATAGTATAAGAATAGACCCTATTAGAATCTCTGTTTTTTTTTTAATTTTCCATAGAATAAGTCGCATAAAAGTATTTCTCTTCACAGGAGAATTGCCCAAAATATGAAAATTCCTTGGTCGTAATAGATATGAATTGGTAGTTTTGGGAAGAATTTTTTTTTTTTTTTCCGCTAAAATTACCCCAGATTCAGAAATGGTAAATTCCTTTCCAGTACCTGTTGTAGTTGATATGATGGTCTTAAGTAATTATAAATAGTTAAGAGCAGCTTAGTGAAGATCGTATAAATATTAAATAATAAAAAAAGGATATAATTGATAGTTGGTGTATATAAACTAGAAGTTGATGGAGTGCATACTAATTGTAACATGGAGATATCAAGCAAGCTAAGTACGCCTAATATCAACAAATTACCTATGAGGATTGATTTTAAGTGTGAAAATAATAATATTATATATATATAAAAAATAAATTAAATAAGGGCAAAAAGTAAGTCAAAGGTAAGAAGTGTGGAAACTAACAAAGAAAGAGTCTGGAGACCAGCGACGCATATAATACCCGGTCAAATACCTTGTATATGTCAAGAGCTACCATATCCAACACAATGTGCTGCTCATAGTCCCTAAGAGCATTAATATATTACACTTAAATATTAACTCCGAGATAGTATTAAATAGTATTATAATCTCTACATGCAGAGTCGTCCCGAGGTAAGTCTGAATATCCGCGATTGGCTGATAGGTCCTGATAATGAGAAGAAGATAGTAATATATTTATTAAGCATTTTAAATAAATGAAAATAATAAGAATGATTCAAAGTTATACTTATTAGTACAGTAATGTACAAGCCAGAGCAAAAAGTATGTTGATGTATTAGTTTAAGAAAACAGGTCATAATTCAGCGTTCCTTTTATTCTTCGGAATAGATTAATCTGACAAATATGTGTAAAGTGTTAACAACTGAAGGTGCAAGAGTAATAGATTATAATTTAGAACTTAAAGGCGTTTTTTTTTACCTATAAAGTTCACATGAAATTATCAGACAATTTCCCATGCCATCTATCCGATCTCAAATATGTATATCATATAGGTTAACTTCAAATTGTGGTTCGTCCGATAGATTGGTAAGATTTAAGCATGCAGTGATGGAAGATTGCCTTACTCGTTATCTAGGTTTGTAGATAGTTTATAATCAGTAATAAACAGAGGCTACAGAGACTGGCCTTTTCATGTATTAGGAAAGAACATCAAATCAAATAAGTAGGTATAAATGTGACCAGTATAATTATATGTCATGTATGAATTTATTATTAGAGATGTTTTTTTTTTAATAGAGGATCAGTATAAAGATTATTTCTAGTCAATATAGCTTAAACCAAGGTAGTTAGCTAACTCATATTTATGTATTTATCTGAAAGTTCCGTTCTGCTTTATTTAGTGATATTTCGCAATATTATATTAACCGTAACATCTTATATCTCGAGTTTAAATATAAATATTTAGTGTATGATCTATAAGCAGAACGAGGAATTTTTTTTTTTAACACTCACCTTTACGATTAACTGTTCTCCTTGCTATAAAATGGTTATTAACTCAAAAGTATAACAAGTCAAATATTCGAACTACAGGAATTATTTTTAAGGAGAAACGATTGCGTTTAAATGAAGGTAGATGAATCCCATCATCTATAATTTTAAGATATATTTCTCACAGCGGAGCGAGCAACTGTAATCGGCGAAGGAAAGACCGAAGCACGAAGCTTCTAGAGTCAAATCGAAAGAAGTTAACTCTAGAGGAACGGAGTAGAAATATAGGCGAATAAAGCAATACTCGAGAACCCTTGGAGGCCTACCAGCGCATTAGAAGAAGATGCGGCAGAGGAATAGCGGCGTATAGAGAGCTAGATGAGCTGAGTTGGAAACAGGAAGACATTTAAAACTGAAATAAATATTTAATCTATTAAAAGTAATTAATATAATAAACAACAACACTGAAATTAGTATAATTTCAATTTTCTATCTCAACGTAGATATCCTCAGATTAATTAATGAATAAATAACTAGATATTATAAAATGTATATTAAAAAAGTAATATAATATAACTGAGATAGACTTGAAATAAATCAATAAATGATCAAATTATTCATGGAAGTAATAAGTAATCTATATAATATATATAAATAAATAATAAAAATATACATTAATATAACATAAATAAAATATATAATAAAACTGAAAGATGATATAATAAAGTAGGATTAGAGTGTGGACCCCGTGATCTACATTCTAGACATTGAGAACCAATGAGGTGATAAATATATAATATATAGATAAAATAAGTCCAGATCCTATAGATAAGAGTAAATAATTCATATGACCATGTACCCACCATAAATTGTAATAAATGAGATTCCACATGTAAGAATACTAAACTTAATAAATGAGTGAATTACCATGAGAGGGTGAATATAGATAAGGATATTCCATTTTTCGTTGACAGACGTAATGGTCAATAAGACCAAAGCTGATTACCTTCCGTCATTATTGACCTTTTTTGAGCACCTCAATTTTATTTACCTAGTCTTTTGACCTTTTTTTGAACCTTTACCTTTTTTGAGGCTTGACCTTTTTTGAGCCCAAATTATTAATACTACTGATCCTTGACCTTATTTTGGGGCCATTACTCTTTTTGAGGACTTTACCTCTCTCTCTATCTCTATACTTTATCCGTCATTCCATGAAGAGTCTAATTTTGTGCTCAACTCGGTATTTTTCAAGGCATTATCCCTAATTTTTTGAGAACTCTCCCTTAATTTTGATTGAAGAACCCTAAAATTTTTTGTTAAGATACCCTATTTTATTAGTAACCCTAATTATTTTTTTGAGACAATTATAATACTCTAAAAATTTGTGGGCCTGAGTAGGTATATAGTTGGTAAAGCTCTCGTCTAGTGTAAATATTTATGTAGTTGAGAACTCAACTAATTTTATTGGCCAACACTAATTTTTTCGGCACTCTAATTTTGTATTATATATTGATTACAACCGCTTCGAAGAAGGTTTTGCTCGCCAAAATACGGTATGGCGATCTAGTGACAACGTTGTACGTTTAATTGTACCCCACCTTATTATTATTTAACCCCCTCCTATTATTTTTTTCTTCCATAGGACTGTATTGTAATTTATAATTGTCTCCACTATGATTTTAATTTTGATTTCTGATTACGGCATTCCTCTGCCCTTAATTTCTTTGAATTTTGTCATTTACTTGTATTTATTGAATCTCCATAGAATGAGTGTCTGGCTCTTTGTGACCTCATGCCCCATTAAAAATTACTATAAACCATATCTTTACTATATATTATGCCCACTCGACTATTTTCCAGGATAATTTTTATTTGTCAGCCCTTTATATAGAGTGGCTTAAATAGACTTACAAAGTTATCATCTGAATTCCCTGTCGGCCCTTTTACCTTGTTTACTACGGCAGGCGGAATAAATATTAAGCCATACCTTTACCTCTTTGCCTATGGTAAAACAAGAATGCCCCGGATTAACTATTAGCCATGGGTACACTTTTGGCCCACGCCTCAAATTCCCTATATTTAAACCCTTACTCTGTATGGATACATCTCAACTCTTATCATTATTTCGTTGCGCATAAAACATAATTGAAGTATACGCATGTATGGATCTCCCTTATTTCCTACACCACTTTGAAACACCTACACACCACACACACACACACACACACCACACACTACACAAACAACACAACACAACAGACACACACACACTTATACACTTGATACTAAACATCAAAAATTCAATTCATATAAGAACCACTTATAAATATCTTACTACATTCACTATGAACAACTTTCACAATTTAGACCATAGTACAAACATTACATTTCTACACTAATATACATAACTGATACAAACACTAAACGGATACACAAATCCTTTACTGGTCTAATCTGTCATGGGTTACAATTTTGATCCCTTACGGCTAATCTATTATGTGCCTTTCCTTATGGGACTTTAGACCTTTTATTGATGTCTACCTATAGTAATTGATACCAAATGATATATATTTCGGCCTCCTTGACACTTGCTTCACTTTACCATGTGGTCATAATTTTTGACCCACTGAATAACTTGATGGCGTTTGAATGGTTCCTTCAATCACTCAACGTTAAGATAGATACCTAGCGGTAATGTTTCTATTATTAGTGTCTAATGTAATTATTCATAATGTAAGTCACAGGTGGTAACAGTGTCAACAAGGCGAGTGCCAAGTGTTAAACTAGTCGTGCCAATGAAATTAGTGATAGCCAAGTGCAGTTGTATCCTAATAATTAGAAGTGTAACCATAAGTGTTAATTATGCCACATAGTGCCATAAAGTGTAAGATGTCCAAATCTATAGTAGCCATACTGTAAAGTATGCCACTTCTTTCAAGGCGTATATACTATTTCTAGACCCGCCCCTGAGCTCTCAGAAAATAGTCCCTAATATAAATGATATAGGTGTCATACCGCCTTAGGTATTTTAATAATAGGTATGAGTGGTTATTCGATTGGTGATATTACAAGTTTTGCTAGGATGTTTCTACCTAATACTATTGAGTTAGTTCTTATTTTTCTTAAACATCTTATTTACAAACACATACAAACTACGACACTATATACACACATTCCACTATGACACACTTATACACCACTTATGACACACTTACATAAAACCATATACACTTACACTCCACACCCACACATCATGAACTACCACTTTAATACACTTACACTAAATACACACACTCAATTATTTTTTGCATGCCTCAACTTTGATTTAGCCTTTACAACTTTGATGCCCCAGCATAAATTGGGACTATATATTATACTCAGCATTTTTGTATGTCTTACTTCTAACTAGTGTTAGAAATGAAGAGGGTTGCATCTTGTGAGCAGTATCGTGCAATCTAATTGATGACGTCACAATCTAGTGTAAGTGATTTAACTCTAAACGATTATGATTAGGATGAATTAAATCTTGACCCTTAAATTCCATGCTCTCCTTATGAGCTAGCATCTACGCGACATATAGACAGTATCTTTCTCAATGGGTGGATTTCAATGTCTCCCTCAGGTTGGTGAGTTCATATTCGAAGAACCACCAGTGGCTGCCGCATGCGCCATGGACCGCGCACAAGGACAACCATGCCCCTGCACCCGCATGGCCTGCATGAATCGCTCGACGTCCCCGCGCCCGCGTGCCGTGCTCTCCCCGGCCCTCGGCGTTCCCCGACCGCCGCGTCCCCGCGCCGGCTGCAGTAACGCCGGTGCGTCCACAGACAGTGTCTTCTAAGAGTGGTATCCGCAAGTAAGTGCCCGTGCGCCGACACCGCTGTGCGAACGCCGCAGAGCCCGAGACGCCATTTATTCCTGCGACCCGTGAATGATAACATAACTATGTACTAAGTATTGACGTACTAGCAGCTCATTCAGTTTATGTGTATTATAGCGATAAAACATTTCAAAGACATTTCTTTTCAAAAGAGTAATCCTCCCACTGGTAATGAAGTAGTGTGCATGTTTGAAGTGATTTTCATACTGATATGACATTTACTGTAAAAACATTTTGGTCTCAGCGAACCTAAAACAAACTGCAAGTGAAATCGAATATACAGCATGGACTCTTGAAATTGATTTTGTTATGACACATATTTGTATATTAGACATATTGTATTTTGTAGCTTAACCCTCACCTCTGGTTTATAGTTCAGTGAATTATTTTTTTAGGATTCGAATATCCTGGTGAATGTAAGGAAGAATGGAATAAACATCGCAGCGAGTGTGTGTTCTCCCCAAGGTATGTTAGGTTTTAGGCTTAAAGTCCATAACCAATTAGTGACGTAGAAATTTGTATTTATAACGAGATTACCACATTAATCGAACCACTGTCATTGATTTATAAGCAAGACATAAATATCGTTCAAGATGTGACGGAGATAAAGAGACTTGGTGGCACCGAAGGGTAAATAAGAAGCTGTGTCTAACCCGGGAGAATGCGCGTAACACGAGAGGGAGTAGTGGTAGCTGTATGCTTTTCGTGCTATTAGGCGGTGCCTTTACTGCTTTAACTCATGTATTTTACTGCTTTACTGCTTTAACTCTGAGTTCTCTGATCTGCTGTTAGACACTCCATGTAGTATGGTAATAGGCTGCTCATTTTGTAAACCATATGTGGTTCCCTTACCAACTCGCATAAAAGAGCGTGCAGTATATATATGTTATATTATAGCAAATAATTAACCACTACTCCTTATAAGCGCATATATGTAGAATCAGTTAGATAAAATCAATCAGTAGGTGTTCGCGACTCGTAAAGGTCTAAGCTATAGGCCCCGTTAGAAGTCCATTGCTTAGATTTTTTTACCTCGAGGTCGGGTCTACTGCTGTTAAACTCGAGGTCCGTTTATTAACCCTCCGAAGCTATAATGAACTCAATAAAATGTATTAACTATTGCTATTTAATATACTTCATATTATTATTTTGATTTATAACTAATATTTACATTAACCATTAAAGTACTAAGTAATCTAGTAAATCTTCTAATATAGATAGGTTGTGAACCTATACATCTCATAGGGTGGGATTTAAGTAATGCTTTTGAAATTTATTTACTTGTTTTACTGCTTTAACTTTCTTGCTACTGCTTTAACTTTCATGAGCTTACTGCTTAACTTGCTTTATCTGTTTTAACTTTCTGTCTTTACTGTTTCTTTTAATACTCATATATATTATTTATTGAACATTTATGTTTTTTTATTAAAATTGTATAATTATATATACTACGTGTAATAGTCTCCATTGATACGAGGTAAATATCTCTTAATATTATTGTAATTATTGTATATACAAATTTTTACTACTGTAATGATATTAATAATTGCTTGAGTGTAAATAATTATATATTAATATTTTCATAGGGTTATTTTTGCATGTTCATTTATGTAAAATTTTAAAATTATTTATCCATTACTTAATACTAGTGAGGTTTTAAAATACATGCCTTTATTGATTATTATTATTTAGAGACACACCATATTTTCACTTATGTAGGACAACTCTTACTTATATTATATCACACATTCACTATGACACTTATACACACATTCCCTATGCCACTTAATCTATAATCAATTTACCAAATAGACAACTTTTACATTTATTTAACATCTAATTTTGAAAATTCTCTATAGCGTCACACACACCAGGACACACAATTATATGCGGCTAACAACACAAAAGCCAGTACGCCATAAATCAACACACTACTTAATTTCACACAGCACAACCACACTTATACTTACACTTCATACACCACATTCACTATGACACTTTAATATTTTTAATGGCGCACCACATTATATCTGTTGTGGTGTTTGAGAGCCTTAATATTTTAAAGCAGCTTATTGGGTCAGCCTTTTTTACATTTACTGCCTCTGATGCGTTGCCAATGTTTGAAGAAACAGACGCCAAGGGGCTGATTTGAGCAAATAAATTCACACAAACTACATATTCACTCAATTATATTTATCTTATAACACACCTAGTTCAGAAAGGTTTAAAGACTAAATAATTCCCGGGACATTACTTACACTCACACAGCAGATTTTATTTTTTACACACAGCGGATGTATTTTTAATCTTTACTATGAAATGGGTACATCATAGTTAATAAGTCTAAATAACGTGTTAGTTAGATATATGTCTCACCCCTAATAAAACGATTTTATAATGTTTTAATTTAATTAATAACAAAATTTAATAATTTATATATCATTCTCATATTAATTAATAATATATATCTAACCAGGATAGGTACTCATAAGAATTATTTAAAATCTGGTCTTCCACTCAACCCTTAAATCAGAATATTCATTTAACTCCTGTGTCTGAACAGTAATGATATATTATTATTATACTTAAGCCTTAATCACGTTCCTTTGTTTATAAATTAATATACTATCAGAGTATTTTTGAAAAATTACTTATATCTTATCTAAAATGTGATGAATCATTATTAAGCCCAAAAAACATATTAATTATGAGGATGCCTCATTTTGGAAATTTCTTTACAAAGTCTTCAGTAATTGTCCTGAGCATGATTTCCTCATATCGACCAATGCTGTGATAGCCGGCGTTAGTTACTATGAGCGTCTGAGCTAACATATCATTTGTATGTATTACAAATTCTTTTTTTATAAGTTTCCTCTATATTTTAGAAACTAATATATCAATTTATTCATTATATCTACATAATTATTATTTATATTATTCATCTAAGATATAGTTAACTAAAAAATATTTTTTCAAAGGTATCATATTAATAAATATTTTTGGCACTTCTATTATCCTGAAGATTAATTTCTAACTAGCGGTATCCAGTTATTTCAACTGGTTTAATCCATTCACGTCAGAAAACATGCCATAACAACCTATCAGCTACTCCTTACAGATACGAAAACTGATCTCTTTCTGCACTCTGTGTAAAATGTGTTGAATAAAATATATCCTCATCATCATGGGCCTAAAAAAATATAGGGATAATGCCGTGCTAATTTGGTTATGCGCCGCGCCGCAGCGACATTAGACCTATAATTTCTCAGGTCATAAAGTAAATATGTTTCAAACTTGGAGCGGGCTTTGCTGTGAATAAAATTGTATGTAGCGTATGCAGATTAAGGATATGCTACGTTAGGCCCGTGTAAAGGATTTAGTCCTATATGAATTTTATGAAAGCTCTTCATTGTATCCGCGAGGCCTGGATTTAAGCCTACAGTAACTAACAAGGGTCAAAAGTAATTCCAGTGACCTGGTAGGTAACTATAGAAATCGAAGACAATCAATTGTTATAATAAGTATCTTTAATTAGTAATCATAGTGCTCATAGACTGTATGAATATGCTTAGAGATCTCGTTTAGAGATCTCTAAATTGGGAATTCAGGTAAGAAGTGAATAAAATTGTTTACCATTTCTTTGTGAGTTAGGCTCGATTGTAAATCACTTATCTCTTATTATTGACCTCGTATTAGATTGATTGATTCGATTGATTATATTTATCAGCTTTTTAGTGTTTATATCAGTAATGTATAATAAACATTTTATTAATTTCATTATCTCAATGAACCTGGCGGGCTCGTTTATTTACTAACTCTTACATTTACAATTAGTTGAAATATTAGTATTTAAATTAAAATAGTAAAGGTATATAGAGAGATAAATATAAAACAATTTACTATGATCATATTAGAATATATGCTGAAAATGTTGCAAATTCAATTGGTGTAATGATTTTATAATATATATTAGTACTTATTAATTATATATTTATAATATATATAATATATTATATAATCTATAGTATATATTATAATATATTTATTATATAATATATATATATAATTTATATATATATAAATATAAAGTATATATTAATAGATAAAAATATATATTATATAGATTATATATATATTTAATTTATTATATATATATATATAAATATATATATATATATATTATATATATAATATATTATAGTATAATATTATATATTTATATTGATATAATATAAATAAGTCGTAGATTTGATTTAATTCTGGTAATAAAATATATTTACAATGATATTATACTACAATGGTTCATATCTCAGAGTACAAGACTCCCATTCTTGAATACATGGCAATATTTATATGAACAGTCCCCTTTGTAACATTATCACATAATATGTTTAGATTATTATTTATATTAAAATTCCTCTAAAATCTTTGCAAATATCAGCCAATTACATTTTATATCATCATAATCGTTAATAATTGATATTTATATGATTTCGTGTTACTAAGTTTACATACCGTTTCAGTTTAACACATACGTAAAAAAGTTACCCTCGCTCAGATATCAATTTAGTTATATTTACATTCTGCGCGATCTTACCTGCATATATAATACTTTCTTAATGCCATTGTATTTTCTATTAATTGTAGATAAATGACATTCTCTGTACGTCTATTTAACGTTACTTAGGAAAGCTGAGTCGATTTGATAACCAGTAGGCTTAATCATAATCGTAAATCAGTGTTTCTGTAAGCAGAATAGTTATATTCTTGGTATACATTTAATTGTGAACATGTAAACCTGAATTGTACGGGGTTATCGATTAAAATGATAGATAACACAATCTATGTCTCTTCCAGCTGTATTTTGAACATGAACGCTTACGAATACCTCAATTATCATAAATATTCATCTGCAGCTTAGGCTCTGAAATGTAGAAGGCATAATGATGTAGTAATTTCAATATACTCACTGTTTTCTATTATTTCTCTCCCATAATCTAACTTTCCCCTTATTTTATGCTTTGTATGTTTATAAAATTTGATTAGAGTTTTAAGGTTGCTTTATCGCTGGTTTCTTTCGCACATGCTATTAATAATACTGTTTCTGGATTAAATATATAAAATCACATGATGATTAAAAGTACTTGAATATATAATATTAATTCTCTTTTTCTCTCCCCCCTCTCTCT